>JARKHS020007726.1:0-247500 GCA_030143305.2 Amblyomma americanum | reverse complement strand
TCCAGTTGCAAGCAGCTGTTCTGATACGAGTTCCGTCCTTTGTTTGCTGTACCACTTCCAAATTACGGTACTGGGAGGTCAAAAATTACTGAGAAAGCTTACAATTGAGAATAAGAGCTCTGACAGTGGCTGATATTTTAAGCATTCATCTCGCAGTTAAAAATAGGGCTGAATAATGATCACACTTCACCATTCATCGCACTTAAATAACGATGTATTTCCTCAAAATTCGAGACAATACATCCAATCGAGCTTATGAAAGGCAGATCCTCACGCATGCATTATAGCCACTGTTGTACTTTGAAGGATCTAATCAGTTTTGGGTGTCATCACTCTTAGTATTCTTTTTGTGTTCTCTTCTTTCTTCCAAAGTATGGTGAACAAGCAAACGGAGCCTTCGCAATCACTAAATTGCAGAGATGCCATCCGTCCCGAACGGGATTACAATGAAGCGGATATGAACGGTGTTACTACGAGGGCAAAGAACTTGGCTGGTAAGCAACATTTCTAAGCCTCGGCTACTGCTTTTACAGTTTTTGCCGTGGATTTTCACTGCTACAACAATCAGCAAAGGTCAACGACTGGCCTTCTTCAGTGGAATGCCTTATTTTCGACTACCGTATGCCATCTGTGACGTCATCACTCGACGCTGTACATAAGGAGCATCGCAGCGACCACTGCTTCAGAGGGCACGGCGCTTGGCTGGCAAGTAGCATGTCAAAACCTCCGCTACTGCTTTTGCAGGCAAGTGTTTCGAGCAATACAATTGCTTATTGTAGTGACAACCGCTTCTTGATAGTCTTGCCGTGCCCTCGCAAGTGTTGTGAAATTTTGTACGATTGCTGGTTAATGCTTCTTTTATTGCTTATGTCGGGCGACGTTGAACGGAATCCCGGGCCAAAAGTAACTGAGAAGTTGGAAGAAAATTTTGAGAACCAAGCTGCGTTCGCGCGTAAGATGGATGACATCAAAGGTGAAATTGTTGCAGTGAGCGCAAAAACCGACAACTTATAGGGCCTTCTTGATTTATTTGATGCGATGAATAACAGGATTTGTAAGTTACAAGAAATAGTCCAACAGTAGGCTGCAAAGCTAATCGATTATGAGAACCGAAGACGACGTAACAATTTTCTAGTATTTGGCGTCACTGAAACTGAGACAGACACTGAAACAGAAACGGAATCAAAACTGAAGGAACTTGTTGTGGAGAATACATTTCGGAAGACTGTGGGCGTGCAGGTTGACACAGTGGAGAGAATTAATCGCCTTGGTAAAGCCCAGCCAGAGAAATGTAGACCAGTGATTCTTAAATTTTACGATTGCAGAGAAAAGGAGAGTCTCCGGAAAAAAAGCCCAAAGCTGAAAGGAACTTGTTGGCGTATAAGCCCTGAATATGGCAAAGAAACTGTAGAGGTACGCCGAAAACTATGGGATAGTGCGGCCGCAGACAGGGCTAAGAAGGCAATAGTCTTCTTTGTTCATGATAAACTTCGCGTAAACAACGAAACCTATATCTGGGAACACAGGCGAAACGAACGCTGTCTGCTGTCTACAGGCCACGGAGATAAGGCTGATAATTCCAGGCAGCACCAGCCAGATGAACCAGGCAGCCCAGCTGACCTTGATTGCTCAATCAAGAGTGCGACTTTGGCCATGTCATCGCAGATATAGCTACGCCTTTTAAGTCTGAATGCGCGAAGCATTGTAAGTAAGACTACAGAATTAGAATACTTGCTCCTTTCACAAAGTCCGCATGTTGTAACCATAACAGAGACCTGGTTGAATAACAATATATCTGCTGACTGCATTGTTCCTCCGGACTAAATAATGTTTAGAAAAGACAGATACAAACATGGTGGGGGCGTTTGTATTATAGTAAAAAACTCTTTATCTGCTGTAATGATGGATTGCAATTTGCCTGAAACCGTTTGGTGCAGGATAAAGTTTTATAATGTTACTTACATTATCGAAGCTGTGCACCGCGCACTTTCTGCTTCACCTGAGTTTCTTGATGAACTAAACACTTTTTTATGTGCGCATGTCAAAACGAACACGGGACTGATAATGACTGGCGACTATAACCTACCACACATAAATTGGCAACGCCTATGCTCTGTTGGTCCTAATTCGTCTAACGGAGAGAAACTTTTAGAAATTAATTTCGCGCATAGCCTAAAAAAAATTGTGCAAGAGGATACAAGAATAACGCCCAATTCGCGGTCATAGTTGGACTTGGTGTTCTTGTCAAATAATATAGAAGAACACACTGTTAACGTTGAAGATGGTGTCTCTTACCACAAGATGCTTGTTGTTGCCATACCACTTAGAATCAGTGGGTGCTCAAGGCCTTATATCCCTGTGCGCGTTAAGGATTATGAGCGTGAGGACGACACCTCCATTCTTGACTACCTGGAATCTGTCTTTGATGATTCTGAAACTGACTATGATTCCAAAAGAGTAGAAGAGTTGTGGCAGCAATTTAAGAAAATTATACAACAGTGCGTTGACAGGTATATTCCAACTCGTGTTAAAAAGACGAAGCACCGAAGCCCCTGGAGCACCAGGGACATCATTCATATGAAACGTAAAATAAAAATGCTACGTAAAAAAAACGTATTCAAGTTTTGCGACTTCGTGCTGAGCTGAAGCAAGCGCTGAAAGAAGCCAAAAAAAGTTCTTCAATGAAACATTAAGCTGCTTCCTCAAAACGTCACCGCAAAAGTTCTGGCGATACTTTCGTGATAGGAAGGAGAGAATACAGGAAATTAAGCATGAAGATCAGGTACTGATAAGAAAAGAACATATAGTAAATTACTTTAATCACTTTTTCCAGTCCATATTCACCTCAGCCAAAGATGACATAGACCTTAGTTCAGAACGCCTGTTGCCTAGTCAAATGAATGACGTCATATTTTCGCAGGGGGGCGTATTTCAGCAACTCCTCAATTTGGATGCTAAAAAGGCCAATGAACCAGAGAAAATACCAACCAAGTTTCTCAGAAGATATGCCGAGTGGGCATCGCGATACTTTAAACTTATTTTTCAACAATCCTTGCACACTCATTCTGTAC
Organism: Amblyomma americanum; assembly: GCA_030143305.2. Classification (NCBI taxonomy): domain Eukaryota; kingdom Metazoa; phylum Arthropoda; class Arachnida; order Ixodida; family Ixodidae; genus Amblyomma; species Amblyomma americanum. The sequence goes on along the minus strand of JARKHS020007726.1, from coordinate 244,429 downwards.
AACAAGATTGGCGTAATGCACAAATAACTCCGGCGTTTAAAGGGGTAACCGAACACTTGTAAATAACACCGCCCAATACCTCTTAGATCGATTTCTTGTAAACTCAAGGAACGTATTATAGCGAAGCACTTCATTCATCACCTAGAAACAAGCTGTATACTTTACCCTCACCAACAGGGATTCAGAGCTGGCCTTTCCACCACTACAAAACTCGTAGAGACAATTCATGATTTGGCAATGACGATTGATGCGAAGCAGCAGATTGACATAATCGCTGTAGATCTTGCCAAGGCGTTTGATAAAGTGCCGCACAATAAATTAGTTTTTAAACTGGAAAGAGCTGGAATTAATATGAATATTGTATAATGAATTAAAGCGTACTTAACTGATCGTAACCAGGTGGTTAAAATGAGTGGTCATGTGTCCGGCTCACTAGCAGTGCTTTCAGGAGTTCCGCAGGGTTCTGTTCTGAGACCGTTGTTATTTTTGTTGCATATTAAAGGAACACAGAGGAGAACTCTATCATTTTTTTTTGTTAGCAAAATCTGATAGTTCGGCATTTCATGGCTTTGTTGCCGCTTGTCCGGGCGCGAAAGATGCATTTATTTCAAAGAAATTTGGATTCGAAGATGAAAAAGTTTTTCCCGCCGCTCTGATTCAAACTCAGGCAACTCTAATGACACCACGGCAACTCTTATGACGTCTCAGAACGGAGTGACGTGATACGTGACGTAAACGCAGACTCCGTGATTTCTGCCGGCTAGCGGTGCAGTGCGCAACCGTCCTTTGCCAACCTCAGAGATTCATGGCTTCCATGAAGTAAGGAAAATTCCTCCAAGGTGGTGCCTCTTGTCTTAGGAAGTCATCACGCTTGTACTTGCGAGATTGGCCTGTGGCGGCGACACCTGTATTTTGGTTCTTGCTATTTTCTACATTACAAGAGCTTTGTTTTCAGTAAGAGTGGCGTTTTTGTGATCAGGAGCTGCTATTCTATCGATACAAGCCAACTTCAATTTCTCCTTAGTGTCCCTTTAATAATATCTCTGCTGCCATGGAACCAAATGTACGACTAAAGCTATTCGCAGATGACTGTTTAATTTATTCTATAGTTAGAAACAGGAACGACCAGCTTAGAATTAGCAACTCTTTACAGGCATTAAGCGAATGGTGCAAAAAATGAATCATGAAAATAAATGACTCTAAATCAACAAACACACACATTACAACGAAGAACCCATATTTCATTGGTGACAAGTGTTTGGTAAACGTAACTCAGTTTAAGCATCTAGGATTGACAACAACACAAAATTTAAATTGGGGCACACATATAGAAGAGGTATGTTCTAAAGCATACCAGACGTTATGTTTTTTGAGAAAAAAGTTAGAGCATGCTACACGGGATGTAAGACTAATTGCATATAAAGCTTTTGTGAGGCCAATCCTTGAGTATGCGTCAGTAGTATGGTGCCCTAATCAGAATTATTTAAAGAAACAATTAGAAAGAGTTCATAGGTACGCAGTACGCTTTATTTGCTGCCGGTATCGAAGGACAGACTCAGTTGCAGACATGCTCTCTTCCTGTAACCTGGATTTATTAGAAACATGTAGACAAAAAAATCGGCTGAAGTTTTTATTCTAGATGATCCAAGGACAGATAAATATTCAGATGGAAACATACATACAAGCACCAGGCAAACGGAGTTCCAGAACAAATCATAGTCGGATAATTCAGCCGTACTACGCCCGTAGTGAAACTTTCAGACATTCCTTCTTCCCCCATGTAATCGAAATGTGGAATGACTTGCCACTGAGTGTTGTGGAAAAGAGTGATCTGCATAAATTCGAAATATCTCTGGATAACTATTTGCTTGAAAGTGCCATTTGATGCTTGACTGAACGTACCGCTTCATGGTGATGCATTCAGGACTTGTGAATAATGCTTTTTTTTATGAAGTTTTCATACTCTCTTTGTAAGGACTCTGGCATGAGGGTTGACAGTACTGTTAAATAAATAAATAAATAAATAAATAAATAAATAAATAAATAAATAAATAAATAAATAAATAAATAAATAAATAAATTACAACTTGAGGGAAGCGCCTCACGAAGCTACACGGGCTGGCCGACCAAAGGAGATAGCTGCTGCCTTCGATAAAGAAAGCAGACCAAGGACGGCGCGTACGCGTTCGCCGTGTGCGTGAAAAACGAGCTCGCGCGTCTATTCGGAAGCCCACTGAGCCTCCTGATCCGCGGCAGATCTATATCAACTAAAAAGTGAGCGGCCTACTTCCAATGCGAGGCAAGGCGCATTTGTCTTCTGGGGAGCTCGTTCCAATAAAGTAAGACCTAACGCTCAGTTCTCAGTCACCAAAGAGAATAAGAGTTAACGAAAAATCCGACATGCTAAGCAACAGTCGTTAACTACAATATATGCCAGGAATAATATGAAGAAGTACCAGTTTTATTCTTAAGAACAGTAGAGGGGAGACCTCTCCTGGAGAACATCGTTGATTCTGAAAATTTTACAATTTAGCTGGCACATAGTTTCATGAGATTATAGCATTTACTAACATGTCTTGTATTAGCTGCTGTGCACCCATAGCTATAATATGCCATGCATTCTGAAAAGTACTCTCTCGGCATTTAGTTCAAAGCCCGTCCTCCTTGGGCCAAAATTTATGCATGCAATATGCTTAAGTAAATAGGAAATAAATAACGCAGCGTAAGAAAACTTTAAAATATAAACGTCTCAAAATATCTTAGATCATAAAGCAAAACTTATAGAGGTGTGAGGAATAATTTTGAGTATTGGTGTTCAGCATCTAATTCACTCATCAGTCCTAAAAGGCGCACCATTCACTTGTGCTTCAGTTTGTTTTGCATATTCATATCACAGTGAAACATATTAATAAGAATTTTTGAATAAGCACAATTTTTTTGACAAATTACAAGCTTGAGCTTCAAGACATGACAATTTTTAGTGCTAATAAACTTGCTCCTTTCCTGCAAACCTTGTCACCTTATTGTACACAAGCAGGGCATTGATACTTGCGCGAAACAAAAATAAAGCGACCAAAAATTACCTTAAACTTTATTTTACCCTCAGTAAGAGATCCGAACCACAGTATTGATATTCATCGACTCGATTTGAATTATGTGAGCTGCGCTTTCAGCGCTATTTATAAAAAAAGAAAAGAAACATGTTTCTTCGCACTTCCTCTCTTAGACTGCCTGAAAAAGATTTCTGAATCGCATTTACGAAGAGTCTGATCTTTGAACTTACTGTTGAGATCTCCAAACTTGAACCACACAGCCAAAACCTCGTGTCAGGTTATCATTTATAAAGAAAAATTACTTTGAACGCAGTGAGACGATTATGTTTTGTTCCTTCATACGACCCCACAAATTTCATTCCTTTTAGATGCGATGTCAGCAATTATTCAAATAAACATATTTTGTTTTATTATATTAATAAGATAAAAATAGGTATTTTTCAGAATTTTTTCAGGAAAATTCGCTTACTTTTGCGTGCACAGCCACTCTGACAAAACGCTCGCGCACCGAGATTTCGGGGAATTTTGAACCACCCGAAGTGCTGGAAACAAAGATCAAGCCAAAGCTCTTTACTTCAGGCTGGCCCATAGATAGGTGCATCGTTTGAAGCCATTCAGTTATATTTAGTTTAAAAGGTTACTCGCTAGCAAGCAACCAAGTGACACTTTATTAAAAACACATGCGGCTGATGCGATAGCATTAGAACCAGTTCATGCGTTTATTGACAGTAACATTACTTCCCGTCTGGTGGCGTCACTTCAGGTCCTAAAAAGGACGTACCGGGTCAGTGCTGCCCTGCACTGCACTTTTCGATACCCGCAGTGTGAACAAATCAACTACAGCAGTCGTTCTCATGAGGCGGTCACGTTTTCTCGCAGGTGGCTGACCCCTAAAGAACGGGGAGGTTACGAAAGAAAGGCCCCTCAGTGTGAGCTCGTGTGCGAAAGCCAGGGCCAGATTCTTCGATAAGCGTGGTACGCGATCTGCGTAGCGAAAATGTGGGTTACCTTCGTCCAAAAGGGGATGAGGGAAATCAACGTGAGAAGGGGAGGAGGTTAAACTAGACGAGTATTCTGGTTTCGGCTGCATACTGAGACTAAAGGACGCGTGGGACATGGTGTAGGTAAGAAATCGTAGTGAGGAAAGAACAAGGAACAATGGGTGGAACCAAACATCGATACAGTCGGTGTCTTAAACAAAATAAGAAGAGCAGAAACAAACTGCACATGCCACTGGGCAAATAATCCTGCCGTGAACAAAGACGTTTGGACCAGCTAGCTATTATAAATTGCCATACACTGTTCGGCACGTTCTCCGGGGGCTTCGCATATGCACTGAGTTTAAATTTAAAAATGTTTTAGTGGTTTCTTCTCATCGCAACCATAGATCAGATACGACTAGGTTCCTGAGATAAAAACATATTTATTAGCTTTCTAAAAAAAATTCAATTTCCTAAAAGTAAACTTTTTCTCCTTTAATAGTTGCCTATTACCCCACGAGATGCAGCAACTGGTTACCTTAATACTGCATACGGTCCCCGCTTGTTTCCGCGCTCTACGTGTGTTAGCTCGACTCCCCGGCTTCGCGTCGTTGGTGTGGTCGTCATTACCAAGCGGTCCTCATGCCTTATTCTATGGCAAAAAGGTAGACAACTACATACATATCTGCCAAGCTGCCGGCTCGGGCGCGGCCAGCCTACGGCCCCCCTACGGCTCTGGTGCCCACACACTTTGGTAACCTTTTGGTAAGTCCAACTTTGGTAATCGAATTAGAACCGCGGGCCATAACTAAAGCCATGATGCGACTACACTTTCTCGCAGCACCTAATCTCTATATTCATTTACAGGGTACTTCAGCAATTTATGTCTTCAGTGGCAATGGCAATAATGCGTATCGACTTCATTGCGCTCATTAAATCGTGGACCACATTGCACTTAGCACTCGTCGGACTGTGAGGATAAGAGGCTGTAATATTTTACTGCGATGGCAGGAGTAGGGTCACTCCGCAAACCTTGGGGAGTACACCAAAGCTCCACTTTAAGAATATGCTGCGATAGTGTTATGGTGTTAATGCCCTCATATGCGGAATCGCTCCTTCTCGACTTTACAGTAATAGATCCCTTGGAGTCCTCATCCCACTCCTGGCGTCGCAGTGGTGCAGCGGTTAAGCGATGCGCCACCACCCTGAGATGGCAGGTGCTGCCAGTGGTAGGACTTGTGCAACTCAGGGTGCTCTTTCCTAGTAACCTTTCGTGCACAATGACTAATTTAATGACCAATTACCATGGTGATCAGTTGGCTCACGATTCGGTGGGCAGGATGGGATGTTGCCACAAATCACGTGACCTAGTTGGACTACCTAGCTTGCTTCTCCGGAGATTTTTGGCCCACAACGCCGACGACGCCGTTGGATTTTTTACAGAACGGGAGCATTAACGCTATCGCGTTAAAATTCAGGCGTCGGCGTATGACAGCAAAGGAGCGAATCCTTCGAAATGTTTGGAACGGGAACGAGTTTATGAGCACAGTTTTTTCATATGTAGCAATATTTTACAATAACAATCAATATATCCGCAGATCTGCCATCGGCAGGCTTGCATTTTTTGCTATTAACGTTTTTGTTATCGTCAAAAGCGATCCTCGGTGGTTTTCTATGGCAGTCTTAAGTGGCAGATGCGAGCGATGGAAATGCTATAAAATAAAGATTTTGCCATCTATCGGAAGATTGGTCCATTACCTTCAATATTTATATACCAGTATCTTTCGGTCTTCCAATTTCCGAAATTTTTATCCAAGAATGTTGGGCATGATTATTGATGAATTTAGGAACACGTGCGCAGTCTGCATTTTATAAGGCGTGCGATACGTTTAATATTAATCTTAAATGCGTGATATAAGCATGCATAACATATGGAAGCGGTGCATATCATGACGACGGCATACTTCGCAGGCACATTTGTTCGCAGTATTTATTCTGAAAAAGCTGGTACCTCTCAGCCACATAAAAAAAATGAAACATTCGAGCACTCACAGGATGCTAGTTTTCTGGACTATGCGCAATAAATAATATGTGGGTGACATTTTTCAGCGCTATGCCCTCCGTGAAAATCACTTTATGCAGGTTGGATTTGAAGGAAAGTACTGCCGAATAGCTCAAAAGCTTTCAAAATAACGACTCTCAGTAGTTTTCAAGGATGGCTTGCAATAAAAAAAAACTATGCTGACTGAAGCAATGGTGCTGATTACATTCCAGAGGAAGATGTAGTTCTTGAGCAAAACTGAAATGGCTGCTCCTTAAAGACTTTGTGCGCCGGACATGACATTATGATATATGCCTTATACGTAGGAACTCCTGAGTTATATTTTTACAGAGAAAATTTTTTTATACGGAATCCTTCCTGACGCGTAACAGCGTAGACCACCAACATTCGGTCAAGTGATGGGTCAAGTGTCCATGGGCGCTTACATCACCAACGCCAAGCACGTGACCGTGCGCCCATTGCGTTCGTTGTGGTAGGCCAGGTTGCCACGAAGACTGCATACCTTAGATTTTACTGCAAATCTCCAGGATTACCAAAATACACGCAGTAGCCCACCACCAGCTTTCTCTGAGTGTCACACTTTTTGCAGCCGGCCTTCATCCACGTTACCCTTCGTAAGGCCTCTGCCTATCTTCAGCATACAGATGCCTCCACTCAGCAGAAAGACTGTACCCGTCTTAAACCTGCAAAAGCCTACACCCACCAGAAAGCGACAGAGAAGAGGAACTACATATTCATATCGAAATAAAAGTCAAACACCCAATAGGAAGACGCCCTATATAAAGCAAAAGACAAAAGCCGCCTGTAGGCGCAATTATGCCGCATCAATTGTAATTCGTCAGTTTTTTGCTTGGAAAGCAGTCACAGCGGGGCTTCACGAAAATTCCGGCGCTATCCCAGTGTTATTTGTGTGAAGCTCCGGTGAATGAAACCTCTGCCCTTCAAGAGCTCCACCCGCTAGCCACCCTTCGACACCCTCGATCCACCTGTGCACCCACCCCGTCCACCTTCACCCTACAGAAGCACCATCCATCACCCACCAAACAATACGCTCTGAAAGTACACCCACCGCCTACAAACGTACCTCCGCAAAGCATCCACCCGCAAGGAGCTCGCGCATAAACTTAACGCAAAAAAGACGGCGAAATCGACTTCCAACACTCAGTGGGAAAGCCAGCTGCTTTCCAGAAGCACCACCTACCAGCTATCTCCCAACCCCGCCACCACCCTTCGGAGGCACCACCCACCTCCGGCCGCCTTTATCCTCCAGAAAAATGCTGTCGCGAGTGCTAAAGTTCGGCTCAGAGTAAAAGCGTCACAGTAAGTATCCAGTGCAAATGCAAATGATATCTCAGCTTTCTCGCATCAGGTTTCGCGATCGCCCTAAGAAACTTTTTGTTCGTCTGTAGTCTTGTCAACAGAAGAATAGCGCGGAGCTGAAAAGTGCCGGAAGACATCTGAACAGTTTTTGAGGTTATTGTCAAAGCAGTGTTGTTGTAGACAAAAAGTGCGAGCATAAACCGCATTTGTAAACGATGTGATGAGGTCAGGAATATGGTGAACTGAAAAATGTTCTCAAATATTCCCGAGAGAGTGGTTTAGAAGCACTGCTGCTTATAGACAGAACCAAAGGAGGCGAAGGGAGGGAGTTTCAAAGAATACAACAAAGAAGAAATGAAAAGCAAGAAGAGAACGAAGAATGCTGTTTTGGACGCCCCATCACGTCGCGAGAAAGGCGTTCCTCACAAACTCGCATCGCGATCTCCTCAGTGCCTGCTTCTATGAGGGGAAGAGGGACAAGGAATGGGAAGCCCTGACAGCCGGTACCAGCGCTAGTAGAAACAGTCGGGTATGTGGGCAGGATTCGGACTTCTATTTTATAGACACTGCCAGAATTTGTTGCTCTCATTCAGTGCATAAAGTTCTGTGGGCTTTTTAGATGCACCGCGTGGATTTTTCTTGTTTTTTTAGTTGCTTTGACGCTCGCATTTTCTTCTCCTTATCTTTGCATTGAGCATGCACTTTCGCGCCTTTCACTGCAGCCTTCACTTTTTCCTCCTCTGGGGCCTCTCGTGTATCGATCTACCAAGAAAGGAGCCCGGGTACTCTATACTGCCTCTTACCTCCTTTTTCTTAAGCGCCTCTTGTCGCACACAAAGAGATTCCTGAACACTTCGGTTGAGTTGGAAAAATTCACGAAATGCTGTCTTGTGTCTTGGGGGAAGACGACCTGTCAGCAAGCAATCCTGCTATCACGGTTGGCTTGAGGTCGCGCGAGTTTGGCGACTCCGTTGTCCTCAATAAAAACGAGGCCGCATATGTCTACGCCGTCTCAGAATTCGCTTACATCGCTGCCAAGGCTGTGAGCATGCAGAGGCGAAGTTTTTGCGCTGCCGAGTATAGTACCAGTCAAACGTGTTAGAAATGAATTACAGAAATGTAAGTACACTAATCCAGTTTTTTCCCCGGAAGTTTTGTAGCGTAATGCGTTCTTTTTTGTTATTAGAAGTTGGTAATGAATTGAATTACTTTGGAGAAATAATCACCAGCAAAAGTAATTACAACTTTCCAAACTATTCTAATTTGAATAGACCTTTGCTTTTTGTGCCTTCAAAGCTTTAGTAGACTGTATATAGTGGCAAGGGCAATGCCTGCTGTCCAGTCGCTGCAGTGCAGCACGTTTTGCTGAAGAAGTGCATCCCCCAAGCAGCCAGTTGTTAGACTGTGATTGAGCCGTCGAAGCGGCAGATAGCTCAATTTGGAATTGAAGACGAGTCAGGAATGCGCGCTGAGGCGCTCCCATAATTATGTCAACCAAGGGCCCAGCAGCGCCTGGTTACGCTATTCACGACGGGGAGCGAGGGCCAAGGCGAAAACGCGCATAGGGTGAATACCCTTGAGCGCAAGCCACCGCTGTCGACACCTATTACCGTTGAAGCAACAAATAAGCTTCAAGCAATGCAGAAAATTCCACACAGGAGAGCTTTGTGTTCCCCGCTCATTTCTGTCTTGAGCGCAGTGAAAGTAAAGAAGGTTTGGCTGTGTTTCTGTTTGCTTCGTTTTGTTTGCACGGTCTTGCCCTTGTGATGGACAGAGCTATGAAGGAAAAGGGGGTGCAGGGTTGGCTAGGATGAACCCCAGCAGGAGGTTTGGGGGTAAGCACTAAAGAATGTGCGCATTGCGTTTTAAATGAGCATTTAATATTTCTTTGATTATATTTTATTTGAGAGAGAGGTACTGGCACTCAGCCATTTTTTCTTTTTTCTTAATGACTATTTCCGTACCGAGCCACTGCACAGCGTGTCGCTGACTCTACTCAAACGTCAGCATACCGCGTTTCGATGGAGGCGAAATGCAAAGATACCCGTGTGCTGTGCGATGACAGTACGCGCTAGATCCCCAGGTGGTCGATATTATTCCGGAGCCGTCCACTACGGCAGATATTTTTCTCTTTTTTATTTCACTCCCACCTTCCTCTCTTCCTTTGCGACACGGTTCGGGTGTCCCCCGTAATGTGAAACAATTACTGCGCCATTTATTTTCCTCATAACTAATTTTCTATTTCAGAAATCATTCAAGCGCAAGTTTCGAGGAGAATAAATTTTTCAGAATCAAGCGGACTTGACTGTATGTAGTAATAAATTAACAACTTGAACGCGAGATCAAAACTGAAGAAAGCAGTTTTACTATTTTGAATAGTACCAACAGTTAATAAATACTGTTCATCTGCATCTTCCCATCTGGCTCATTTGAGTCACCTACATCTGCGCCAGGTGAGAGGAAGCACATTTCGCACGCTTTACCGAACGTAAACATTATACTGTGTACTGTGTAACCTCTGGCGCAAACAAGGATGCGGAAGGAAATTGCCAACTCGCAATGTAGTGCAAATTGATTGTTTCGTTATTCTTTTGCGCAGCCTTTTTTTTACGCCGACCATTGGACAGCATTTACCTGCCAATACGCGATATCTATGAATCGCAATAAACGCAACCATTAAGTGACATGCGGCACTTACGCTGAAAACACACGAGGAGTTGGTCGGTCGCCATGTCTCACGCTTGATCCGCAGCAGCCACAGGAGTCTTCTCTTTGGGTCTTTTGGAAAATTAAACATCCTCGAACCATTTCTTGTATGGTTGGAGCCGCACTGAGGAACACAACATCCAGGCATTACACGTACAAAAAAGCTGCACGAATGCAGCAACACTTCGCGTACGCCCGAACAGCGGCGTGACGAGGACGATGTGGGCAACCATGTCCAACATTGTTTGACAAAAATTTTGATTAAAAAGTGGTAAGCTACTGTCATGGAAATATTCATCGTAATGGTCTATTCATCCGATGTGTAGCAAAATCTTTCTTTTAAAGTTTTCCATCGATCACATCGAACATTAAGATTGCCATAAAAAGTAATAAAGAACACTTTTGACAATAGCAAAAACGATAATAGGAAAAAAAAATGCAACCCTGCCTACGAGAGATCTCTGAATATTATATGTTTTAGTGAAATCTTAAAATATATAAAAAAATTGCGTTCATGAACTCTTTCAAGTTTAGAATTGCTTTTGACAAGAATTGTGCATGACAACGGTGGATGGGGTGGGCGAAAAGCGGACTAGGTGGCGTCGAAAGGAGTCCTCACCTATGCGTGGGTGCACGTCTCGAGGCATCCTACTGTGGAAGGCTGGTGCTCCTGTTTCCTGAGAAAGGTGTCCGCTGTCCCTTTCGTAGTTTTCACGCACAGTGAAGAGCTTTAGAATAGCATTTGCACGTTTACGCGCAATAAAAGCATTTTTTTTTTGCTGGACACGCTCCATTCAGCCACACCGGCGTCATTTGTCCGAGGTACACAAACGTGGACGCAACAGTAACTCTCGTCAAAGTGGCACCACCTGGAGTTTGCTATGTTAGTCGTATTTTCCAACAAATCGGCGTCCCCCGCTATAGCTAAGAACTGCCGAATCGTCAAACGAAGTAATAAATAGGGCCAATTTATAGCACTTAAATTTTTTTATAGGTGAGCTAAGATGAAGCGCAAGCTCTGTGCGCCATTTATATCCTGTGGACGTACCGAAAAAAACGACAGTTCAAAATTCATTTCCCTCTGAAGCGAGGTGTCCCGCTTCAGACCTCGGCGCCATTTTGCCACGGATCTCTGCCCACCCTATCGAACGCTTTGTAGTTGCTCAGTGCTTTTGGTAGAAAACTGCCACTTTTGAGCTAATGATGATTCGGTGTTTCCTTATTATTATTTCAGAATACTGCAGGCCACTGCTGGGCCTTATGTATATATATATATGGTTTGTAGAAAGCCTTTTGCCCCTATTTCCACTTGCAGCGCTTGTGATAACGCTACTGTGCTTGTTGAGGCCCGTCTGCTGGCCGCGAGTTTATGAAAAAGAAACGACGAGGCGATCGGGAACGTGCTTAAGAATTTGGCGTGTTCGTGATTGGTTGGGGAGGACTGTAGCTTTCGCAGTGCTGCAAGGTTGTTTTGAAATGGAGTGCAAGATTGGCGCCGCTTCTTTTGCATACTCCATTCTTACTGCGAGTTTGTGAGTCAGTCAGTTAGTTTTCTCTGCAATAGGATACACAAAATCATGAATTGATCTCCGTGATTGGTCTATTTGAGTGTTTACAGATGTGCCAAGCGTGGAGGGGGATATAAAGTTGTTGTTAGTGAATAGCTCTAGGCGCATTCCTCGTGGTGCAATAGGATTCGAATCAAAGAATAATTAGAGTTAAGATTCAGCTGAGCGCTTTTAAGCACTGCTGCAATGACAACCTATACAACTTCCTCAAATCTTTATTGCTGAAGGAAAGTTCATTTTGTTCCGTCTCTCAAAGCGGGAAACACTTGAATACCAATGGTAGACGCTCTACCACCTCAGGTAGCCAGGCCGGCCAGCAGTTGGCCGGAAGAAGCTGAATATATGAACAACTTGAAGCAGAAACGGCAGCCCTATGTTTTCCGGTAAACGTTCTGGCTCTAGCTTAATTAAGAGTGAATAAAAAGAAATGTTATTCCTCCCCAGATAATAGTGGCGTCAAACGCTGACACAAGCACGAGCCCTGACTGCCTCATAGCCCTGCCATCTAAAGCCCGAATGCAGGCCGACAACAAAACAAACGGCTGTTAATTGATGGCCGGGATGCACTACAATGTGCACGTGTTATTGTTAGACTTTTTAACATTTTTTCATTCGGTTTCAACGTTTGCATACTTATGTCATTGTTGAGTTTCTTTTCAGGGAAATTTTTCCGTTAAAGTTGAGGTTCGCCAGTAATTTTCTATTGTGTTTCACGTAGTAATTGATCACTTATTTCCCCTGCATGCACTGATGTTCTGTAATGCATTATCTAATATTTACCCGCAGAGATCATTATGTGAACTGGCTGAAAGGAAAACGCGGAGGCGCCGTCCTATGTTTGAACTCATTCCACGCAGCTACTGTTGGCTCATTATGAAAAGAATTCCACCATTTAAACAATAAAAAGTTGACAATTCTTCGCGACACCAAAAACAGAGAGCTGGTTGAAGCCCTGCAATCTTTTTTGAAGAAATCGGGATTGGAGGAAATGGCCTCGATTCAAACCTAATACCCCGGTTTGTACAACCTAACGAAAGGTGTGAATATAGTTTTTGTGAAAGTTAGAGGTTCATGAACACAGAAGGAGACGCTTGAGCCGGCAGTCTCAATCACATATAAAATTTTATTGTTCCAGCCATGAGTGGTTCGCAGAAAGAGAACAGCTCGAAAAAGTTGGCTGGAGAAACATACAGTTGTTGGGCAGCTTTTATGTTGCCTGTTCTCTCAAGTCTATCCGGGAGTTGTTTTGACAGCAGTGACTCCACTGCTAGACCTTCTATGTTTGAGGAAACACAAATGTGGCGTTCCTATTTTTGTTTAAAAGATTTATAGTGAGTTGGAAGTCGAGTTCAAAGATGCCGTTGGAGATGTTTCTTGCATTGATCTGCTCTGACTGAATGCTTGAATGCTCATTTCTTGGGCTCGGCAATTTTGCCGGAAGCCAGGCATGTGCCGGAGGCATGGGCTTTCTAACGCTTTTATTTTCGTTGTTATTTTCAACTACGTGGGTTTTATGTTAAGAAGGCGCGCCGATCTCTAGAAAAGGGTGCGCAGACAGTTGCATTAAGAGAGCTTCGAAAAAAAAGGGTCACTATAAAATAGGCATAGAGTCTTTCGCCAGAACTTGCCTTTATATCTCGACAACCGGCATCTGTGAAGGACTTAAAAAAAAATCTCTCCTTTTCGCCTGGCATTGACGTTGTTCTATGCTTCAGTGTGAAATGTTTTAGCACCCCGGGGAAGACGTCTGTGGTTAAAGTAGATGGTCATTTCTCGCCAAGGGGTGTAACTGGATGAATGTAGGAAGAAATTGATCTGTGGTAGCAAATACGTGTTGTAGTGGCATAAACCAGGTGAGTGCGAGGGAAATAAAGAAAAAGAATAGCATCTGTCTCTGAAAATCTGCAGATTCAATTAAATTCAATTATTTATTTACCAGAAAACTTTTTTCAAGTTTCCAGTTTATTTTATTTATTTCATAAATTTTATTTACATAAATTTTATTTAGATTTTATCACAAATTTTATTTACATCATAGATAGGACGGTCTTTAGGGCTAAAAGTTGCTGCCTACAACTTGACTAGGCCCTAGGGCCGTTTACAAGGCGGCCGCAGACATTGACGACAGAGTACGGTAACATCAATTACAGCACTGTGTAGTAGAAGGAATCAGAAAATACAGACTTGCTGCAAGATTTATTGCAACAATTGATTCTTCTCATTTAAAACTAAGAAAAGTGTACTCGTAGCTCTTTTGGAGATTTGAAGGCTATCTGTTTGTGTTTATTTAATAAGACCGACAGATTGTGTTTTAATGATTGCAGTTTGTACTGAGTGCGAAAGTATGGGACTAGCCAGGGCTCAGAAATTCGAGTTAAAGAAGCAGCAGCTTTAGGTCGCAGCAATGCCATGGAACAAAAGAAACTACGGCTGTCATGCTGAGAAAAATAGAAAACGTATAAAAAACGGTGTTAATAGTGATGGTCAAAGTAAAAATATTGTATTTTGCAAAAAAATGTCTTGTCGTAGACTGACGATCAATATTAGCTATGTAGAGAATGTACCTATTTTGCAGAACTATTATTTTTTTTATTATTTGCTCTTGCGGTGCTTGCCCACACCAAACTGCAGCAGCCCATGTGCGGGGCATGTAATGCGTTGTATAACTGAAGTTTAACTTTTTGCGGCAGAACAGTACGACATCGCGACATAGCGCCAGTCACCGAAGATACTTTTTTTTTTGCAACATAGTTGACATGAGTGTCCCGACTCAAATGGCAATAAAAATAGACACCGAGAATTTTGTGAGTTTCCACAAGGTCAATAATTTTATATTGAATCATTAGACAATTTCGTAGATTGAATTTTTTATTCCTAACTTTAAATAAAATAGCTCTCGTTTTCTGGGTGTTTATGATTATGCGATTTAATTGGGACCAGACAGACAATTTTTCAAGCACATCATTACAATGTAACACAAGGGCATTGGGATCAGTACCAGAAATAAGCACAGTGCTGTCATCAGCATACATAATGAACTGAACACTGTTGTCGATATGAACTGTGTCATTTATGTATAAGTTAAACCGAAGTAGGCCTAATGCACTCCGCTGTGGTACACCACAAAATATTGGAAGTAAAGATGGCTGTTGGTTGTTAATACAGACACATTGGCTTTTATTGGTGAGATACGAGTTAAGGAAGTCATGACATTTTCCGCGGATGCCATATGAAAAAAGTTTTTAAGAAAGTATGTTATGGTCGAGACCGTCAAAAGCTTTGCTGAAGTCAACAAAAAGACCAAGCGTACATGTTCCGTTCTGAATGCTCTGTCATATATCTTCTTCTATTGCAAGCCGTGCCGTTTCCGTAGACTTGCTTTATCTGAATCCAAACTTACAATTGGTCAACGCCCTAGTTTTAGGTAAGAAATTTATTAGGCGTAAGTAAATGATCTTTTCTAGTTCTTTGGAGAAAATAGTTAATATAGAAATCTGTAGATAATTAGTTGCTTCATTTCTGGTTCCACCTTTAAAGAATACAGCTACTCTTGCTCGCTTCATGCCTTCAAGAAAGGTAGCCGATCCTATTGCCAGGTTAAATATATAAGACAGTACGGGACTCAGAAATTCAATCGCGTACTTTATTGGATTTATTTGTATGTTGTCATAATCAAGGGCCTTGCTGTTTTTAAGCATAGAAGTGATCTATCTAAGCTTAGTATTTAGCTTGTTTCTAAAGGTCTTAAATTCTTTAAGGTTTTCCTCTGTCCGTCCGCGAAGAAACTGAAAGATGTCTGTGTTTTTTGTGTTTGATTTGTCATATGCCCGCGTGTCACCCAAAGTTTCTTCGCCTTTTTAGAACGTTTTTGCGTTATTAATGGGAAATCTGCTCTATACACTCGCGTAAATATTTCCATGAATATGGAGTATGCTTCGTCAACTTTAGTTTCGTTGAACACAGGGCTCCAGTCACACGTACTAATAAGCTTTTTAAGCGACTCGAGCGAGTTGTTCGAGATATGCTGAAAACTGAATGATTCTGTGAGTTTATGGCTTAAGTTTGTGTTGTCGACATCGGTCATAAAAACAGGACAGTGGTATCACTGATGCCACTTGTAATAGTGCCAGCACTAGTAACAATGCATGTGTTCGTGGTAATTAGAAGGTCAAGAGCAGAGCAGCTTGAAACTGCAATACGGATTGGCGATGTGATCAGGTTTGTGAAGCTAGAAGCTTGAATCGTATTTCTAAGCTCATTTGCATGATTATTATTTGATAAAATGCTATCATAAAATTCACCTCCAACAGTTAAACAAAACTTGTTGCTGCTAGCATATTCCATAAAGTCATCAACTTTATTCAGAAACGCTTTGATATTTTCTTGTGGAGGACGGGAAAAGACGGAAACAACTTCATTGTAATGACGCAAGGCGATAAGCTCACAGTCATCAGTTGTCACGCTGAAATCAGAGATTATTTCACATCTTAGGCTATCTATAGCATAGATTGCGACGTCACCTCCACGTCCATTAGACCAATTTACAAGAAACCGGTTATAACCAGTAATATAGACTACTTTACTGTCACTGTGGTACCATGTTTCAGACATAAGTATGTAATAAAATTTATATGAAAACTGATCTAGAAAGTAAGACATCTCATCCGCTTTGTTAGATGCAGACCGGGCATTGATATGCAGAACTGGTGTTTCCAAGGTGTTTTGTTGTTTAAGGTTATGGGACAACACAAACTGAAAGTATACCATGTTTGAGGAGCAAGCTGCAATATCGAAAGCGTTCAGCCTTGCTCTTTAGGTGTCAGTTCGGTCCTATTCTGTTTGGTTCAACCTTTAGGCTTTGAGATAGTCTACAATTTTTTCCTTAGTCTTCTGGGAATAGCTGTGGCAAAGGTTGTAACATATAAGACTACAGAAAAATTCGAATAATACAGGCGTCATTATAGTGGAGTCACGTCT
Organism: Amblyomma americanum; assembly: GCA_030143305.2. Lineage (NCBI taxonomy): Eukaryota > Metazoa > Arthropoda > Arachnida > Ixodida > Ixodidae > Amblyomma > Amblyomma americanum. The sequence continues at coordinate 227,763 of JARKHS020007726.1, read as the reverse complement.
GTGTCAACTAATTATCAACAAAGCTATTCGAAGTTATGTTTTCTTCGAGCCCAATGAACACTTCTCATTATGCCGTACGAGCTCAATTTATGCTTTCTAAATGGTTCCTAATGTCCGTCCAGTGCGACCGCTCTGCGCTTCTAATACATAATGCCCACAGCGATATTAGACTGCTATTTCGGGCCGCAAATATGGTTAGCAGCCGTAAGTGGGCTTTCATTTCTTAATCCCAGAATCTAAAGTTCGTAATATGGTTTCAGTCTTAATGAGAATCTGAAAAATGTGGCGAACAGTCAACTTTTTCTGTGTTAACGCATTTGAATAGAGGAATCTGATGGCACTGTGCCGTCATTAGAGTAATCTGATGGGCCGCTCAGCATTTCTAGCAAAGAACAATGGGTTAGCAATGAAGTTTTAAGTCTATATTTTCTGTTTTTATTAAAGGGTGCAAATACATTTCTGTGCTCTTGTCCGTTCATGGTCGCTCATTTCTATAGCTCTCTGACGTAGTCTGGGTACTATCCGTTGCCTACATTTCCCATCAGAGACGCGTAGAATTCCGATGCTTCGAATTCGAATAGGCGTTCGGTCAAGCCTGTGCTCAGTTATCAGACCGGTTATTCGAAGTTGGTTAAGGTTGGCATCGCCATGTCTTGTATTCGCAGAGTCTTATGCCATTCTTGTCTGCATCGAGTTGTTTGTGAGGGTGGGTGATCAGATTGCCAGGCTGAGGGAAGCAGGGTATCCCAACGCGGCGATCGCAATATTGTGCGAAAGATTGAATGCTATGAATAAGTCGTTTCAGCATCACGCTTCTAAGCAGAATGATTTATAAATGCCTAGAAAGGTCACCGTAATCACGTGTACATACACGCCCTGTCACACAGAATGCGAAAAAATGGCAAAAAATACAACGTTGATATCTTTTTTCTTCACGCCGAAAACTAGCCAATATTTGACCGAGAGTGCAGCAGAGGAGGCAGCCGGATGCTAGGAGGAGAGAGAAATGTTGCTCTGTAAAGCACGGTATTATAACGGTAGATTATGCCGGATGTTTTGTCTACCGGACACCACTTTCTTGCGGTGGATACTATACTTTGGACAGACGGATCGTTGTTTTAACATCCGCCTTATGGAACACCACCAATCTTTGAACGGTGGTACGGGCTTGAATCTACTTGTTCATTGTCACCAACGAGTTCACACATGTAGCCCTTTGTTCCATGAAACGTCAGCCATTTTCACAAATAGCGATCGGACGGTAAGGAAGATAGTCTAGGCTTGCCATATTGGTAAGAGTAGTTCTTCGTGTGTCAGCAAGCTGTCATTACCCCTGACAACAGAGAAATAGAGTTTTTGGAGGATGCTTTTGCGGAGGTGTAGGTTTTGATCAGTGTTGATAATTTAGGTTTTTTCAAACTTTTTTGGCAGCAAGGGTATAAATGTATGCAAGTGTGTAATAAATTTGAGTTGAAACTCAGCGATCGTGTTGTCTAGTTTTTTTTTGTCCGCGTTTACTGGGTTGTAATAATATGGCTCACAACCAACTTGCCCAGCTTTCTGTTCTTCTAAAACTCTCGAGGTGTGCGATTGTTACATTAAAAAAACCAGTTATACAAAAAATAAAAAAACGCGTCATGACACTGCCAAGAAAGTACCTTCCGCGTGCAAATGCTTTGTTGCATAAGAAGTCGCGCCAAGCACAAAGAATGACGTGTTTTGATCAAGGCTCTTCAGAGCAACACCCTGTTTGTAAAATGGCTGCATTATACGAATGTTCTCTGCGAATTATATACACGGTGCTTAAAATAGCAGGCACAAATTTTACAATAAGTGTGTTACATTCCCGTCAATAAATATCTTTTTTTTGAAGAGAACAACTTTCTAATGCGCACCTTAGCGATGTTAACTGGCCAACGGATGCTTCAGTATTTGCGACTGACCGGCTTTATGAACAACATGAAAGCCACAAGACGCGGTGACTATAAGAGCCTGGAAAGAATTCTGTACTTCGGACCCCCGTTAAACTGTAGAAATGACGCGTTATATTGAACTACGATGTAGAAAACGTTTCAACGTTATGTTCGCAGTGTCTAAGGAGAAAGTACGTAGGGAATTTTTCCACATGGATATCCAGCATATAAATAATCGACCATATACCTCCACTCAATAATACACCCGTTATGCGAACCTTCAACTTTGAGCTGTGTCCGTGGCTGACGCCGACAAATCATTCAAAACAATAGTTTAAAACCGATGTTCTCAAACGCGGACACTCCATCAATAAAAAAAAACAATTATACAGAATATGAAAGCGAAAAATTTTCCCACTTTGAAGAAACCGATGTTTTTTAGTCCGCACGTGTCGCAAGTTTTCTTGCTGTCATCTCCCAAGCTGTGTGGAGAGCGTGCTCACTGCGTCCTCTCGGAGCTTCCCTTTAGAGGACATAGAACACTTTTCGAGCCTGATGCGTTGCAGCACGTGCCATGCGTACATAAAAAGCGATCTTCTCCTTCACTCGGTGTGTCGACCCTACGCGCTTCCTACACTTCCGACATCCCTCAAGCGAAAAACCCGGGTGCAGCAAAGTAAAATGGACACCGTTTTATGCTAGTGCGTCTATTCTGGGAGCTGGGAAGTTAAGGGCGGCTTATGTTCGCCTTTTGGCGTATTCGCAGAAAAAAACTGCAGCGTTCAATTTTGCCAAAGTGCTCGAGCCAACTTCCCCTACAAGCCACAAAGGCTGGAATGCTTGGCGTCATGGGACCAAAACAGTATTTTGGCCGACCATAGAGCGCTTAGCATGGGGACTTAGCACGAAAAGAAAAGCGGGGTCCTAAAGGCTATGGAAATTCACTGTCGCGCGCAAAGCTCTTCGGGCTTCAGTAGTTGACTGCCATTCGTAAGTGCATCGTTCTACGCATTGGTCAGACAAGAGGGTCTGAAACAGCGCTATTTAAAACGTACTTATCCGCATTTGTGATGCTGAATGATGAACTGTGCCGTCGTCGTAGTCTCTCATGCACATACAGAGATTTTGGTTGATGTTTCTTTGGCAGCTGCTCGTCTAGTAGCGCATACCCCCCCCCCCCCCCCCCTCTCCTTCCCGCACTCTGGCATGGTTAGAGAGAACAGCACTACTGCGACATTTAAGAGCGCAAGAAAAACCTTCAGGGATTCTTGCTGTTAGCGAGCTAGGTTCGTCATCGACAGGAGAAAAATAACAACCGACTGCTTTGCGCTGCATGTCGAGGGAATTGTTTTGAAAAACGAGGGGGACGGAGCTATAGTGACCATTCTTTTGTTTACGATGAGCGCGTTATTTATTTTCAGCTTATCATTTCCGGCGCTTTAAATGGACCATGCTGTACGGACGTCCGTCTCTTCAGAAGCTGTCAGCGAGAACGGACTTTAGTACACGAATTAATTTCATGTCGTTCGTACTGCCTTGTGAATATCGCGTAGTCCTCTCACCAGCGCTAAGAGAAATACATAAAATACTTCAGTAATTTTAACGCATCTATAATTTTTTCTCGGTAGGGCTCACCCATTCACAAGCAGAACTCTCTCTTTTTCAAAAAGTTTTCAATATGTGATTTAATTTGTTTTATTTCCACAAACAAGGGGGTACAAGTATATGGTAGAAAACAAAAGGAAAAAAGCTACAAAGGAGGCAGCTTGACAGGCCACAAGTTCTGTTTACAATGGCAGCAGCAGGGCAGGAGGGAAACTTGTTAAACAAGACGAAAAAGAAGAACGAGAGAACAAGCGCAAATTCATATAACAATTTTAAAATATGCTGAAATGAATGCATGACCATCCAAAACAACGCATTTTTTGTGTACTGGGGCTCCATCTAAAAACAGTAATTTGTTCAGCCCTTTTCCTTGACTACGTCCTTTGCAGTGAGCTTCATGCCGCAGCGTACACAACAGTTCTGGAGAACAGTAGTTTTGAACGAGAAAGAGTTTATGAACGCAATTTTTAATATATTGCAAGATTTCATAACAATCAATATATCTGCAGATCTACCGTCTATAAGGCTTATATTTTTTGCTATTAACGTTCCAGCTAGCGACAAAGACGTTCTATATTGGTTTTATATGGCCGTCTTTACTGCTCGATGTGTGCGCTGGAAGCATTTTAAAAGGAATATTTTGCTAGGTATCGGAGTAATGGACCATTATTATCAATATCTAGATAATAGTAAAGTACAATATTCTAATATTAAAAAATTTCTACCAAGAATGCTGGACATGACAGCGAGAACTGTAGCGGCAAAAAAAGGGAGGCCTTCTGCTTTCGAAGCGACTTCTGAGGCGGACATTGCTCATGAATAAAAGCGCTTCTATATATTATTCCTGATCCCCTGTCTAATGCTGCTTTAACGAGGCATCTTTCATTCACGCAATATTATCAGTGAAATCTTTTTGAAAATCGTGATTACGTAGGAGAGTCATTATGAAAGGCAGTTCTTGTGCGTGTGCGTGCGTGTGTGCACTCTCTTTTATTTCTTGTTGAAGAGATAATGTAAATGATATCACCGTCACAAAACGAGAGAAGGATAGGGGCTGCCCGCTAAGATTACGAGGAGCGCTGTTACAACTTTGACCACCTGGGGCAAAGTTGTAGTAGGGCCTCTAGCATTTCGCCCCCATTGGAATGCGAGCGCCGCGGTCGGGATCGAACCTGCATCTTGCGGGTCAGCAGCCAGGCACCATAACCACTGAGCTACCGAGGGGGCTGAATGCATAAAGAAGGAAATGAAAGAAGGAAGAGAAAAGCAGGCACAGCAGTGGAGGGCTCCGGAGTAATTGCGTACTACCGGGGGGTCTTTAACGAGCCCTGACATCGAACAGCACCCTGGTGCCTTTTGCGCTTTGCCTCCATCGAAACGCAGCCGCTGCGGCCCGGATCGATGAACGCGGCTTATGTTCGACAGGAGGCAGCATCCGGACTAGCAGCCTTTTGGCGAGCCCTGACCGTCGATGGAATCATCGCCTGCTAAACGTATTCTAACGGACGAATAACGTGCTCCCAAAGTCGAACAGCAGCAGCAACGCCACTGCGGGGACAGCTTTTCATTGATTGTTCGTGTTAAGCAGTAGCCTAAGCTCTGTAGCTTCTTCTTTTCACTTTTGTCTTGAATTTAGAATGCGCTTGTACTTCGTTCTATCATAGCAGCCGAGTGTAAAGCCGCCGCGATGGCTCAGTGGTTATGCCACTCGGCTGCTGACCCGAACGACGCGATTTCGACCCCTGCCGCGGCGGTCGAATTTCGATGGAGGCAAAATTCTAGAGGCCCGTGTACTGTGCGATGCCAGTGCACGTTAAAGAACCCGAGGTGGTCGAAATTTATGGAGCCCTTCACTGCGGCGTCCCTCATAGCCTGACTTGCTTTGGGACGTTAAACCCCAATAAACCAAACCAAACCATAGCAGTGGAGAGATGTGGAAGCTTCCATACAGATATTCCAGTGGTACTGCATGCGTTCTTTTCATTCATAGAAATCAGTTGCTACAAACTGGCCGAAAGACAAGGAGGCGATGTTACACTTCGAAAGCGATTGCCTTTTTGAGAAGGACCTCTCAAAGTGGCTCCAATAACGGAACAGCCCTGCAATTTCATATGTTTCAGCCTTGAAATTAAAAACAGCGTGATTTTGAGGTTCGCATTCAATATCACTTACGCACGCAGCTAAACATGAGTTAATTTCTCGCGTAAAAACTCTATTAACATAACGTTTCGTCATTGAGCTTGGTTGGAAAGCAGCCTTCAAAACGTTGAATCCAGTTCTATGTATGCGTCTTCTATTGCTCTGACTTGAAGAAGCTTGTCGCGCACATTTTTTTTTGTGCCTTTCGCTGACATGTCTGCTGCAAGTGCTTGTTAAATCAAGAACATTCACTGTACTTTGATTTTATCTATGTGGTTTAAACTTCCCAAAGCGACTAATGGTGACTTCCAATCGCAGAGTTGGAGCACTTCTGGAGCAACCTTTCCTGCTCTTTTCGGAGCAACTGTATTCCAAACGCAGATCTGAGCCACGGATCGCGTCTTCCAATCGTAGACAGAGAGCTGTTGCCGAGCCGAGATTGCTCCGTGGAGCAGTCGGGACTGCTCCGCCGAAATTGGCGGATCCGACCGAAAGTTTGCGTGATGTTCTTTTTCAGTGGCGCCCTGTATTTCCGGCGGCTTGTCGCGTCTGCCACGCCGGCTATCTCCGGGCTCTGTAGCAGACGATCAGCTTAGCCCGCCGCTATGGACTCAAAAGTGAATCGCGCGAAGAGCGCGGGCAAGCGCAAGGATTGACGGGTACTTCCTCCCGCAGTTCGCGAGTGCCACCTACATGCTTCGGCCAGAGCAAACGTACTCCAATCGCAATTTCAGGTCACACGCTCTCCGCCGGATTCAGGCGCTATGTCACAGAGCGTGCAGACCGCTCCGGGCCTGCGTTTGGAATTCACCATAAGACTGTGGGGGACGCCGCAGTGAGGGCTCCGAATAATTTGGTCCCCTGGAGTTCTTTAACGTGCTCTGACATCGCACTGCACACGAGCGTCTAGCATTTCGCCCTCATTGAAATGCGACCGCCGCGGTCGGGATCGAACACGCGTCATTCGGGAAAGCAGTCGAGCACATAACCAATGAGCCGCCGCGGCGGGTAATTCACCGTACTGGATTTCTCTTAATGCAAATGATGCATCTCAGACCTATCACGGCAGCACTTGTGTGCCCGCACTGCTTGCCTGGTTGTCTCACCGGGATAAAATAATTAGCAGTCAAGTATTAATCAGCGTGAATATACGGCTGCGTCGAAAGAATAGAATGTTCGTAGAATTTTGGTGGTCTTGGAAGCGTAGAATGGCGATGAAGAGGATGTATTCGACGATGAAGAACAAAGCAGCTTCGGTCGTCAATAGGAGGGAATACATATTTGCAGCTGCAGCCCATATAGGCTTCGCTAGATATGTGCAAATTTCTCACAATGAGAAAGCCAACAACATTCATCCACGCGTTGTTACGAAGCATGAAAATGCGTTTTTGGTGCCTATGTCTGCCCGAGCTTAGAGTGTGTGTCACTGCCCCGTAGACAAGGTTCAGTTTTCTCTGCTTCTCTCTTTTTAGTTAGCAGTGAAGAGAATATTCACGCTTGTAGAATTTCTTACCGACACTTGGTGCTTAGTGTAGCCTTGAACCTTTGGTCAGCAACAATATCGAAGCATGTGAGATGCATCGACATTACATTATTATTTGTTCGCCAGCCTTTGGACGAAATGTTCATTTGCAAAAAAAAAAAAAACGTTTCTCTCTAGGATCAGCTTTACGCTTCAGTATTTTGCAGCACCAGTATTAGGTGGCAGCTTCGAAACTGATTAATCTTGCGAAAGAAGCCAGTTTTCGAAGGGAATCCAGGTCAGCAAAAATTGAGCGAGAAATTTAAAAGCCATGAAAACGCGTGTGGTGTTTTCATTATGCATAAACACAAAGGAACATCCAAGCCGGCGAGTTCGGGTCGGCTGTTGTCACTGGACGCGTCTTTTCCTTAAGCAAGATCGATGACACGGGGGCATCTGCCAGCGACGTTGTCTCCGCGACTCCGCCCTTCACATCCGCTGACGTCTCGATTCTTCTCGTTGTTTTATTTACCTACGTCTTTTTTTTTGTGTTGGGAGGCCGATGCGCGGGTATCCACAGAAATGAATCAACAGAAAAAGAAGGAGCGCAAATGTAAGCCAAAAAGCACTTAAAGAGCGAGTACACTGTGCTCTACTTGCCACTGGAGCACCCTTTGTCTTCTCTTTCGGTGCACACCCGGGACCTGCTCTCCAATGAAGAGAAGGGCGTCTCTATTGTGTTGTTGACCTTTGCCCTTTGTTCCTCGGTGCTGCAGAGTTATTGTTCCTGCCGGCGGCTGGCTCGTATTGTTTGTGCCAATTTTATCACGCACTCCGTTCGGATCGATGTTACCGTATTAATCCACGCATTGGCTTCAGTCGCCTTCTGCCGGTCTCACCACCTACTCCTCCTCCTGTTCTTGCCTCTGCCCCACCGACCCTCCCGAGACAGGTCCCCGGTCCTGCCCGCTCAATTTCTCGTTCCTAGTGTTTGCGATAAAGGGAAAAATGTTATCCGAGGTAATTGCGTTGCTCTTCTTTGATCAGAGTTAGCCATTGATTATCCTGCCGGAGGTAAAGTGTGACTGGGGGAATCCAGCGAACGACCCGCTCCCTTGTCCTTGCTTCCCATTGCCGGGGCTCTGCCGGGGTTCCAGGGTAGGCCGGTTCTCTGTGTTCGTTAGTATCTTTGCCAGGTCTTTTGGACACTGCTATTAGCATCGCTTTTTCACCTTGGCGTAAGTGAGAGGAAAGCAGATAGCTGTGGTGAGGGGCGACGATTGTTAGAAGCAAGTAAACAGGTGAAGTTTAGTCGTCGGATTTGTAACGCGCGCATTACAAAGCATATTTAAGTAATTTTGGGGGGTCCTGAATCATCTTATCCTGGGATGCAGGAAAAGTTGAGCGGCCTTAAAGATGAAAAGCTAGACTTATTGCCCACAGGAACGGGACACAAACAGCGCCGAAATTCTCGCTCTTGACATGTCCATTTGTGCAAAAAGGCGTTTTCAAAGTAGGTTCGTTTACAGGCTGCCCTTGAGTTTCGTTGCCGTGTAGCTAATGAGGTGATACAGCAGATTTAAATGAGAGGCCTTTCGTTCTTCGGTGAACCTTTTAATCCCCTTACTAACGAGTGACGAAGGACGCCCGGTAAAATACAAGAACATTTTTGGGGCTTCTTTTTACTACGCCATTTGCGGCGCTACCAATTTTATGTTCACTTTGGTCACATAGCTTCCTGCTGACGCCTTTGAACCGCATGCATCCAAACCAAAATGCTACCTTTTGCTTAGAATCTGGAATCTTCGATATCTCCTCGATTACTCACTTTTATTGTCCCCTTATTATAAATCTGATTTTTGTGGCTTTTGTTGAGCCGATCCATACTACTGAAGTTGCCTAGAAGTAATCACTCATTTTCATGCAACGCTGCTTTCTTGTGTCGTAATTAGCACCCTTCTCCACTCCTGATATCCCAGATCGTTATCTGCAAATTGATCTTAGAGGAGATAGTCACAGAACGCTGTAAAAGATGATGATTAATTTAGGACGCATATGTACAAAGTATGTACTCGAACTGCAACCATTTAAATAGCATGTCTTATACCAGCGTTATAAAAAGGTATAATATGTCGGAATGCTGTGTCTCTTGGTGCTTTTCGAAGTTACAGGTGACGTAGAGTAGTGCAGACGATCGAGTTCGAAGTTTTCGGAGCTTCACTGTGTGCCCAGAGTGTTTAATGAAGCCTTACAAATGTTTGTAGGTTGCCTTTTGATGGTCTGGATGCATCACACACATTGTGAACATAGCGTGCCAAACGACCGACAAGATATAGTATGCAACAGACGTGCACTGAAGTTTCACGTGCTTTTTTTTTTAGTAGATTACACCGATTTTCTACGTTGTAAGCACATTTCTACTTTTTATGTGCATCAGCTTCTTCACTGTACAAGGCAACACATGAGCTTTATTTCTTGAGAAAGTAAGGACTAAGGACTAAGCAGATATTTCTAAAAGTCACTTGATTTGAATACAAGGTAAGTAAGAAGCCGTTTACAGTTCCTTAATTTATCGTGGACGACGGGGGGTGGGGGGGGGGGGGAGGCAATGGTGCTGCCGGTCGCGGGAGCGGAATCTGCTTCATGGAATGCAACATATAAGAATACGTAGGTTCGACTATGTGATCTGCAGCAGAGTTGCCATGGTGGGATGAATGTGCATGACGCCATAATTCACGTTGCAGAATATGCGCCTAGAAACTTTTTTCGACCTGCAAATTAAGTTATTCTCTCTTGACGGTACCTACATTCCCATAGTGATTTTGTCGTAATAAAGTTGCGTAATCTATACGCCGTAGACTTATTCTGTGAGAGCTATTTTCGGCAGTTAATAAAGGGTTCAGCTTACCTGAACTGCAACCATTATTTGATGGAATAATTGCGTTTCGCAAGTTGCTGTCGTGATTCACCCCTGTGGAGAACTTGTTTCCCCTCTCCATTTCGACGCGGCCCATCTTCATCACCGTGCGTCAGGACAGCACCGGCTTTGCGAGGAGGGAAGTATCCCTTATGGGGGAAGCGAAAGCAGCGACAGGAGCGCCACCTCGTAGGTTACGCGGATTTCCGCGGAGCCGGCGAGAGTCTCTTCGGGATCCGGCCAGCGTCACTAGCGGTTGCAGCCGCACGCTCCCGTCACCTTCCGCGGCAGGCGCGCGGCGATCCGTCGTGCCTAGCCGCTGAACTTCTGGTTCCAGGCAGCTCAGCGAGCTCAGCAATCGCGCGCTCTCGTCACCTTCCCCAGCTAATGCTTAGGGATGGCTTTGCCGCAAGAGTGCGGCGCGCACGGGAAAACCCAGCCGTTATTGTCGGCGCATACAAACGTTCGCTGCCGATACGTCCGAAGTCGCGCCCCTGCCCCAGCCGGTATGTCGGAAGCCCTTTTTACGTAGCCTTCTATTTCCGAGAAATGCCTCGCTGATGTTTTGTAGCTATCTGGTCCGCTCTGTGTATTTATTGCAAGTGGAATAAATGGCATATGAGTGTTAACGCTTTGTCGTCCCCTCCCTTAGTTTCCTTGAGCACGAACCCCTCAGTGGTTAGCGAGTGGAAACGCTGCATCCGTGTTGTGGGAGTGCGGGGCGGAAGGCTGTCCCCCAAACTTCCGCAACCCATATACACGGCGTTTCATGTAACTCGGACTAAGGATTAAAAAAAAAAAAAAGCGGCGCATCGGAAATGAGTAAGACCAGCAACATATTGTTTCGGGCTGTGCGGCGCTCCATAGAGTATTGTTAAAGATCCGCTTAAATAGTTAATTACCTAAGCTTAGTTTTGCATTTTTATTAATCACTTTAGGGTCAACGCGTTTGGTTAATTTGTGCAGGGGTTTACGAAACAACGTATCCATTTTCCTTTAGTAACTTATTTCCTACGTAGTCCCTTTTTTTTAACCAAAGAAATGCCACGAAATATGAAAAGAATCACGTGATCGCGCTCTTGCGCTGCCGTATTGAAGCGCTGCCAAACGCGTTTTGAACGAACAAACTTTCGGCGCTCATCCTCTCGAAGTGAGCGGCCGACGCCGCTCCGCTCACAGCATTTTTTTGAAAGTGTGTCAGCCTATTTTTTTTCGCAAAATAGAAAGCGGGGGCAGAAGTGACAGACAGGCAACCGCTAGTAAAATCAGACACAGCTTTTATTGAGCCATCACGCAGCCAAAACAAAAAAAAAAAGGATGAAAAATTTGTGAAGTCGCGTAGTTCAAATTAGACTCCATTTTCTTTATTCCTACTATAGTGCACGGTCAGAGCGCACGTTTATTTCGTTCAAAAGAAGGTTGGGAGTGCTGTAATGTAGTGCAATTTTTCTTCTTTCGAGGGCTTTCTTTATACGCCGGAAAAAAAGACCAAGCAGGAAATACGTTTTCGCAAAAAAGTAGATCGGTTGTTTCTCAACCTGTGCTACAACTTAACGAAACGCACGGGACCTTAAAGTGAAATGAAAAGTTGGACGAAAACTCGTCTGGTCGGGGTGAATCATACAACGTGACACTACAACATAGAAAAAAATACACAGAAGACGTTTCGGCTTCCATACGGGAGCCTTGTTCACAGTAAAAAACAAGAAGCGCGTGCACGAGCTTATGTATGCTTGAAAAGGGGGCGCAGGGAGCGTGCATAAGCAGTCGCCAGATTTGCGCAGTTTCGGTTCAAGGTGTGGCAGGTCGTTTGTGTCGTTAAAGATTTCGGGTGAAGGCGCTAGTTCTTGCGACAGACCTCCCTCGCCTTCACCTGGAATCTTTGACGATACAAACGACCTGTCACACCTTGAACCGAAACTGCGCAAATCTGACAACTGCTTACGCACGCTCCCTGCGCCCCCTTTTCAAGCATACATAAGCTCGTGCACCCGCTTCTTGTTTTTTACTGTGAACAAGGCTCCCGTATGGGAGCCGAAACGTCTTTTGTGTTTTATTTTTTATGTTGTGGTCGGCAATGTCACGTTTTATGACCTTAAAGTGAATATAAAAAGTTTCGCACAACTATGTTTACATGATTAACTAATTAAGCGGAATTTCAAAATATTACTAGAAGCGCCAGTAGACGGCAGTCAATATGTATTTGGTTTTACCCAGCTCCGGTGCACTGCTTGTTTTTAATCCTTAGTTCAATTTACGTGAAAAAACCTGTATGCAAAGGGTCCTACACTCAGCACTACTTCTCTTTATTGCGCAGTAATCCTTACAGTTTGCTGCATGAAACTTTGCACCCGCTAGCTTAGGTTAAAAAGGCTCCAAACATTTCGTCTGCTAGCGTAGCGTTCTCTGTTTTCAGTTTTTCTAATGTGTGCGTACAGAAGGAGCTGCCAGCCTTTTTTGGAAGCAGTGATCAGATTAGACCGCATCGAACACAATGTGATTTCACAGCAAAAGCAAACATTATTTGCCCATTGCCACGGAAAAAAACCCTTGTGTAATGAGGAAGGCGACTTTAGGGCTGATTTAGAATGTTTGAGGTTTTACCACAGGCACGAGGAAGTGCATTATGCCTATCTTCCTGCATTTTAGTATTGCTGAAAAGTAGGTATTGAGAAAACTATTTACTTCAATAACAGAATGATTATGAATTCTGCAGTGACATAAACATTTTATATCCAAAAATAATTTTTATTTATTCATGTGAAGATTAGTCATATACCGGCTAAGTTAATTGAGATCGTAAAGTTTTCCTTAAAACATCGAAATACTGCACCAGCCATAACTAAGTCCAGGCTCAAAGTGAAAAAATGCTGGCAAAGTATGAGCCACCCGCGATTTATTTCCGCATATTTTCTTTCAGTAAATCCTTCCACCGAGGGGAAATCTACGCGGCCTACGTACGCGCGCTTATGGTTCGTTACATGACGAAATTATCGTACTGGGCCAACCTATTTGTATATATATGCGTGAAAACTCCTCGCAAAGCTAGAGGCATGAAAATTTCTGCCTGTTCGTTTTATTTCCACTGCGCTGTGATGCAGAAAACGTTGATATGCTCTCGTGTGTCCGTAAGTTATCAAAGAGCGACAGAATTAGTACAGCTCTTCGAATATACATTAGCCCCGTATTACGAACGTTCAAAGAATGATTTATCCGGAAGTAAACGAGATTCACGACAGAAACAACACCAGGGAAGATCGAAACTTCTCCCAGAGTTGTGCACCGCCCTTAGTAAACATGGTATCCGCCTACATATTTTTCCGTTATCGTTCGAAATGGCTTTTAAAGATCATTTTAGGCGCTTCTTTCTTAGCATTTCCACTTTTGGCTACTTCCCTGTCGGCGACAGGAGTGCCTACGTCATTGGTACGTATCCCTTAAGTAACTGCCGCGGTGGCTCAGTGGCTTTGGGGTTTGGCTGCTGGGCGCAAGATCACGGATTCATTTCCAGCAGAGGCTGGCGTATTTGGATGCAGGCGACATACTAAAATGCTCGTCTGCTGGGGCGATGTTAGCGCACGTTAAGAAAGTGCAGGTGGTGAAATTGATCCGGAGAGCTCCACAACGCCGACCCATATTTCCCATGTGTTGCTTCGAAAAGCGACACATCAGACGTATGGGACGAAGGCGACTATTTATTGCTTATCCTACATGCATCAACGTACCACCACTTACAGACCGTCGCAGTTGCGTTGTTGCCTCTTTGACGATGCTGGAGAACATTTTTTATATGGCTCCGAGGACACCGTCTAACTCTGACGCACAATTCCCCGCCATTCGTAGACGCAGCTGACGAATATCAGTATGCGAGAACGTAGGATGCTCTCATGCTGGCAACTGACGAGGCTGTTTTTTATCGCCGTCTCTGCGTTTACGGCTGCAACTGTCGCTAGTAAACAGCTATTTCTGCTTGCTCGAGGACTCGTGAAGTTTCCTCAATACCGCAAATACTCATTCAGAAAGGAGTACAATGAATGATGGCAAGCGTAGCGTCATTTATTTTGCTAAATATAACTTATAAAGAAATGTGTGATTCTTTCTTTAATGACACACATCCTGCATCCATGTGTGGTGCTTGCTATAAAGCATTTTTTACTCTGTCATCACCCAGAACAGCTCGAAATGGCGAACGCGATTATATGTAGCGGGTGCGGAAAATTAATGCGTGCGGTCTATGTACATGGTGTGGCCAATACAGAGAAAAGTATTTGTATTTAACAAGAACCTGATTGCAATGAGCAAGGCCGCTGCAGCCTCCAGGGGGATCCCGTGAAAGATTATATCCGTTGTGACGCATTCTATTCTATCTCTATGCCGAATATAAAAAGTTCTCTCTTTCTTCCCCCTCGGCCAAAATTCAGTGCTGTGGAATATACACCGAATGCAGATTGTATTCCGGAAGTTATAGTGTACGTTTGCTGCTAACAGTATACATGATATCCCAAACAAATCCCAACGATAACCTGTGCTTACAAATACGCCACAACAGATATATGGACCGAAAACACATTGCCCAGTCCGCAAGCATACTACTTACGTCGGCGTCCTGCTGTCCATACGTGAGCTCTGCGTATGTGGCTATTCATATCTGAGGACTACGCCTTGTGGAACGGCGCAAAGGAGGTAGTCAAACACGAAGAATCCTACTGGCGCACGGCACACGGCGTAAGCCAAACGCTCCGCACTGTGCACACCCAGTGCCCCGTGATAATGGAGAACCCGTGCCGGGAGCGCACACAATTCTTAGTATCCCGGTCCATTGGCCCAGCTGGTTGAGCAAATAGTCAGTCTATACAAGTATAGTCAGAATGAGACCGTAACAGAAAGAGGGGTGGGTGTTGTAGATATTTTACCGGTGCCGGTAACAGTACATGTCGTGCTGCAACTGGAGGCAGGAGTGTGTAAAGCGGAGCTTTTCGAGTAGTGTAACTTTCCAGCCTACTCAACATAGAAATGTTTTTATTGATGCGCGTTTTTTTATTAAATAAAACGGAGAGTTGAGCGAGTTGGTACATACTGCTGGGAATAACAGCGCGTAGACGAGGGACAAAGAAAGACGAAGACGACAGGACCGGCGCTGACTAACAACTGAAAGTTTATTAGAAAAAACACGCAAAATATACTGATTTGACAACCACGGGAGCGTGCGCAACACCAAAAGCCACAGTGATAAATCAATCACTTAAATCCAGATACATTATTTCACAGTCATGAACTGTTACAGAGGGGGTGCTCACGCATGAGTCAATGTTTTTATGAATATGAAACGCTTCACTGATTTCTCTTGTTAGTTTATCTTTGTGTTTGTACAGGATTCTAGTTTTATTAAAGATGGGTGTACATGATTTTTCAGAAGAGGAATAACCAGCTTGATTCTTCTGAAAAATCATGTACACCCATCTTTAATAAAACTAGAATCCTGTACAAACACAAAGATAAACTAACAAGAGAAATCAGTGAAGCGTTTCATATTCATAAAAACATTGACTCATGCGTGAGCACCCCCTCTGTAACAGTTCATGACTGTGAAATAATGTATCTGGATTTAAGTGATTGATTTATCACTGTGGCTTTTGGTGTTGCGCACGCGCCCGTGGTTGTCAAATCAGTATATTTTGCGTGTTTTTTCTAATAAACTTTCAGTTGTTAGTCAGCGCCGGTCCTGTCGTCTTCGTCTTTCTTTGTCCCTCGTCTGCGCGCTGTTATTCCCAGCAGTTTTTTTATTACTTCCATGAATCAAGTGACATAAAATTGATTTATTTAACCACTTCCAACTTCTTTTGAAGCTATGTTATTCACTCGTTCTGGAAGAATAATTTTTTTCCAAATTACAAACCATATGTGCTGATCTTAATGCAGAAATTCGGATTGAAGAAGAGGCCTGATAGCGTAGAATTTTTGAACATTGAAATCGCACCTCAAAATTATTGCGCTGTAAACTTTTCCGCATATTTTGCCGCATACATAGACGAACGTGGTATGTACCTTGGAACATGCTTACTATTGTATACATCATGTATTTATTAAGTTAAACCTAGCTTTCAACTGTAAAAGGAAAGTAATACAAAGGGCTTACAATGCTTAAGTTCTCTGATTAAACAATGATAACAATTATACATTTAAATCAATAGCTGTAAATCCAACATTTGAAATTACAACCGGCTCTTACTCAAGTCGTCTCAAAAGACGTCAAAACCGAGAACGTCTGCGTTCATCTGCAGGCACATAGCTTTATCAGCCGAAGAGTTTGGTGCTCTCATTACTGCGCTCTCTTCAGTAATTTGATTGCCATGATTTTCATCATCCACACCACAAGTACACATCATCCGGTATGTTGATTTGTCAGCACAAAGGTACGTAACGTAAGACATCTCTACAACGCCTCATGGCAACACGCGGCCGAATACGCTGATTGGTGAGCGTGTGGTGATGTCACACGTAAAAAACGAGTGCGTGCTGTTCTCATTTAGGGGTGTAGGTCAACTAGATTGAGAGCTGGTTTCGCTGAGTCGCTTGGTTCACACCCCGCCATCACGCGTAAACTCAACCCTCTTTTCGAAAATACCTCAATTCTCTCGCGCCACGCTGAAAATTTCTGTTTCGGACTCGTAGCTGCCCTGTGGATCTTGTTATCAATATTTCATACCAATGTAATGTCTGGAAAATAGCGAACAAGAAGGCGAACATGGCTTAATTTTTGATTCCCGATTCCTTAATTTTCCGGTAAAGGTAGAGAAAAAGCTTCCCAACTACAACTGCGGTAAGTGGAAGATACTTCATGACGAATGGTTCTTGACTATAGAGAGAACGTTGCAATTTTTCTTATTCAGGACAAAAAGGTGATTACTTGCTCAGCTATGAATGCCTTTTTGGATCCGTAATGTAGACAAGGTTCGCAGCATAGATAAAACGTACACAGAAGACCAGGAACAAAGCAGACAGGACTATGCTCCTTTTGTGCTGGTCTTCTATGTGCGTTTTATTTATGCTGTGAATCTTCTCTGCACTATGGATATCAACTAACTGGCCCAAACCACCGTGCTACTACTTTTTGGATTGTTGCGCTGATCTTTTTCGCAGTACTGAATGAAATTTTTACCAGAGCATCAGCGTCTTTCTAATCAATATCGAAGGAATAAATAAAACTCGCATGTAGGTAGATAGAAAGTAAAGGTAACTCGCTCTGTTGGCTAGCAGAACAGATGCTTGGTTAATATTTCTTTGCTCTATCATTCATAATCTATACTTCAGAAGGTTTTCATTTTGATTTTGCCTTATTTTTGTCGTTCTTGTACGATAACGATTCGCCGCAAGAAAAAAAGGTAAGTACCAAGCTGAAACGCATAGTGAGGAAAAATCCGTCCAATATTTTGCTCGGTAAAAATTGATTCTGTGGCTAATTGCTACGTTGACGTTTTTCCTGCAGCAAAAGACTAGTTTATCGGCGAGAAAATTGGACTTAAAATTTTTCTCCTTTAGCCGATTCAAACTCAGGACATCCTTATCGAAAAGCACGGATTTCAATCGTAGAATCTAAGATCAGCGCTTCAAAAACCGGCATCTACGTACGCATCTACCGGCAAACATGCCTGGTGATGACATCATCTGTTTTGCTTTCCTTTTTGGTCTTACCTAGCTTATAAATGTTGTGTTTTCGGTGAGAGTGCTCTTTTTGCGAATAATGCGCGGTACTAGATCAATACAGGCCAACTTGGATTTGTGACGAGTGTCCCTTTATGTTTCTGGGTTGTTTACTGAATAAAGGTGAACCTTTCAGCTTTAAGACTAAGACATTTAACCGTTTGAATAAAAAAATTCGTTGGAGGCACTTAAACATCTTTTAAGTGCGGGAAGGCGAAAGCCCTTTACGACTCACTGCACTGATTTGAATTTGCCGCGCTAGAATTTATTATCGTTCAATACCATTACTGTACATAAATCTTAATTAGACCCCATACCAGCACGAGAGCTGTGTCGTAACGACTAAGATAGCTCGGCATACGCGTGGGAGGTAGCAGGTGGGTTGGAATTCTGTGCAGTGCCACATGCGATGCACTCTAGGTTGGCATTCCACCCTACCGAAAGACTGTGACCGTAACTGGACACTGGCTCCCTCGCCGGGTTGCGGGTTGGGCGCGGTCCTCCTCTGAAGCAACCATTCTTCAGCGGTTTTTCCCCTAACCTTTTTAGTTCCCGAGTTAAGACTTCCGGTACGTGCCAAGGCCCCAAGTTTACAGGTCCGGTTGTGACCACGTGATAATGTCACGGACGGGCATGGTCACGTGACCTAGTATGTAACGAATGGACACGGTCACGTGACCTAGGATGTAACGGACGGACACGAGTATGAGCCATTAAAGGCTTTCGCCTTAAAAATCTTGTGGAAATGACTGCCGTTCAAAGGAAGCAGTGTCCAGAGCTCATTCTGCAGCTGCCAGCGTCGTACCAGTGGCATTGTCGAAGTTAACTGAAATTTCTTAACATTAAGAATCCCTTCTGCTCCCATTGTTTGTTTTGTCTCTGTGGGAACGCACCACCAATAGGGTGCACTTAATATTCAAAACTCCTGCGCCAATCTATGATGTTCAGCGCCATCCAGAACGTAGTGGCAGCCACACAAAGTAGGAGCGTCTGTCCAGTTTATGCCGATAGTTAAACATTGCCGCTTTTCCTGCAGTGACCGGACAAAACCAAAGCGAGAATTATAAATGTAATCAGTGGACAGAACATGCCTTAGCCAAAAAGCTTATTCGAACTTGCAGAAAATCACCTTTCCCGGTGAAAAATGAAAAAAGAGCGAGGAAAGAAAGAATTCGACGACAAAAAAACAAACAAAGAACTCGTAAACTATTCAGCGAATTGGAGGACCTGATGTTCAAAGATAGTATTCAAGTAAATCTCAAAACACACAACATAGTACTGTGCGCAAGCTGAAAAGCATAACGTATAAAAAGCTTATGAAGTGCTGATCCTTCAAGAAAGCTATAAAACGAATTCATGCAATGTGAGTGTCGGTCGCTCGCCCGCACGAACAGTGTACTCGTTATTCCGCCGCTATTTCCTTGAGCACCGTCGGGCGTAATTTAAAGCCGGCGATGTAATTTAAGCGAAGACGTCTTTTCCGGAGTGAGGCAGCGGTGTAATGAAGAGCGCAAGGATGGACGGGCTAGTGCCGCCGCGAGGTGTGTGGGCCTCAGGCAAAGGAAAGGAACTAACTGTGGCTGGAATGAAAGCATCCCAGAGTACAAATGGTAACTGGCAAAGGCAAGCATGCAAACTTGCAAACATAAAAGAATTAAAAGAATGAGAACTAGTGAATTTGTGATAAGAAGGAAGCGGTTAGTGGGTGCAGATCAGGCTTCCATCTGCGGCATGTAAGCAGAAGAGGCTGCTAGAAGAATAGATAAAGAGACAGATGTACTTGACCCTACTTGTTACGGAGCAAGCCGTACAGGAAAAATAAAGCGCTCGATGACAAAAGCAGCGACAATTCCTCTGGCGATAATCGTTTGAAGTTATTCGCGCCCTTTCATCCTACATTTCCTTACAGGAGGGCTTTGTGCTCCAAAGAGAAGACCAGCATTCGTTTGCCGAATGATTTCCGCTGATGCTGCTGCCGGAAATAGGAGGAGGAGGAGGAGAAAAAGGAGGAAAGACAGAGGAAAGGCAGAGAGGAAATAGACGGTAATCCAAGTGTGCGTCAAAAAAGGGAGCGCACAAACATCGAGCTGAATGGGTTAGGAAACGAACGAGTGAGAAAAATTGATGATGTATCTTTATTGGCGCCATAGCAGCATTTGGCCAAAGAGCGCCGAGCCAACGGTGCTTATTTTTGTAAGTTGAATTTGAGGTAAAATACACATTATCCGAGCATTTCACCCCAGAGGCGCTGAGCACCAGACCAAGGAAAAACTTGTACCTATCGGAAACCGGTGGGCACCCGGTGACATTGGGGTTTGAACTCTGCACCTTCTACGTGGGAAGCGGGTGCTCAAACCAATAGGCCACCGCTGCGGTTGATGAGCGAGCTTTCCAGCAAAACCTGCAGATGTTATAGCTCTTAGCGCTATCCTTGCGGAACCGTTCTACACATGAATACAACCTAAAGAGAGCGGAAACTCGTGGAAACTTAAAGATGATGACAAAATGCATAGAAACGAAGAAATGTTTCTGCCCAGTAGTAGATTTATAGATTTGAACAAAACGAATTGCCCTCTACTCTCGTCATTGCAGAAGAGCATGGACTACGGCTGCACACAAATAAAGAGAGACTGTTCCGAAAGTTAAACTTCCTTACTGTAAGCTAGCTTTCCTTTTCTTTTCTAGTACTATATCTCTGCAGAAAGCGTACTTATAGACCTCTGCACGCTTTGCTTAACACGTTAAACCGCGTATACAGAGATTGAAATTTTTTTACTTGTTGTCAATTCAATTCAATTCAAATAGTTATTTACCAGAATGCTTGACGGTCTCCAGGGATAAAAGTTGCTGCCCACAACTCGACTGGGCCCTGGAGCCGTTTAAACTTGCCGTTTAGATGCCGTTTAAATGGTTAACCAGCATTTCAATTCCAAATAATGCGTACTACTGTAGTGATCACCATTGTTAGGCACTTGCGTTTGTTATGATAGGAAAAAATTACTCGAGCTTGTGTTTACACACGTTTATCTATTCCTGCTGTCGCTCAAAATGCGAAAAAAAAAAACCGGCAGCACCAAACTATAAAAGCTGTCTATTTGGCGAGGATTTAGGCTTTTTTCCACTGCAATATATACTACTGCGAATGACAAGTGAAGACATTTTTTTGTCTTCATTAAAGCCATTTATAAGTTTAAAACAACCAATTTTAAGGGCCGTTTTTTTCTACAAATCATAATTGCGAAATTTTGTCTGGTCATGTTTTCTTGTGTTGTTTAATAGGTTTCGTATATTGGTCCAATCTTCACCCAAGAGCGGATTCGTTTTATGAAAGATATCTACAAGGAGCAGTGAGCATATTAACCGTCCGTATGATGCTTAGTAACATAGTAGACGGGTGTGAAAGACTGCAGCAGCGCGACTGTCGACCACTAGGTGCATATCTGAGCGAACCTCGACGAGGCAAGCAAAGTAAGCCAGAAAACTAACCGACCTCGGGCATACGAGAAGTCAGACAGGAAGCACCCAGCACACAGAGCCGCTCAAGACTTGTAATTATCTGCAGCCTTCGAAGACCGAAGCCTCTGCTAGAGGTCACCCATGCGTCATGGAAAAGAAGAGGACATCCAAAAGGCGTCGAGCAAGCATGCGAATGTGCTCCTAGTATTAGCTGCTTCGTATATATTTATGCCACACTCAGTTGTACAAATCTTGTTGAATCCGTGCAGATACAACAAAAAAGAGCATTAATATTTTGTTGGTGGCAAAAATGATCGAGCGTGTTAAAACTGGGTGCACAAAGAAAAAGACTGAAGACTATTATATATGTCGAAAGACGTCGCATTGCGTAAATGAACCTACATATCAAAGGTACGAGGAAAAAGTTGTTTACGCTTTTGCCTAAAACTTCGAATGCCAAAGAGACCGCGAGAGAGAGGAGAGTATTGTATTCTTGTGGCGATTTTCTGATGTGACAGGCAGTGCTCACTGGAATGACTTGAAACGTTACGGTAGGAACCAGTTATGTTGAATATGCGTAGACAACGCCTGAAAATCGTAAGACGGAAAAACTTACGGCGATGAACTCGCTTTAGTTATTTGGATTTCTCACTTTAATTAACAAATGGCAGCTTTCGCACGTAATTAAATCAAAATGACTTTCTACTGGGTTCTAGGAGGAAAGCAGCAACAAGGCTGCGAAAGCTCAGCGGCAATTAATTTCAGTCAAAAGCGTCCATGACAGCAAAGGTAGGAGGTATGAAGAAAAAAAAAGTAGCTGAAGTCGAGCTTTCTAGCAAAAAAAGAAGAAAAAAAACGCGTGCTGAGGTGACGCAAATGCCGCGACCACAAATTTTTTTTCTTCGTTTTCTGCAGGCTTTGAAACAAAAGAATCCGAATGTGAACTTCTATGACCCTTTGATCCTTCAACATCGCTGGTGGCGTCCTAATTGGCGCAAATAATTAACAGCGCTCGGGATCGATACATGCAAAGTGCACCGAACACGTGGCCGCAGGATTGCGGCACAGCGCCCTCGATCGGTGGGCGTCAGATCGATCTGTGTTGTCGGCTGCCGGCGGGACAAATTGATCGCGCAAGCCTTGACATGGGATCGGGATGTTCATGAAATAGGAAGACGTGCTTTTAATCTTTCCGTAGTGCTTTCGAAGTGCTGCTGCGGCAAGAATCACGGTGATTTTTCTCATTCCCCAAAGCTAGCAATCAGTCTCTGGAGACATCATTTTGTAAGAATTATTTACACTGTTTCGTATTTTTATGTACGTTTTCTTTAATAAATGCGTCCATCGGCGCGAAAGCGGTGAGTTTGCAAGCGACGTTACTAGCCGGCTCTAGATTCACAATCGTGATAAGACAAAATAACCAACCATATACAAACAACACTTAGAAAAATACAGGACAATAGGCCCATGACACAGATTGCATGCTTTGACATATAATTAAAAGATTGATGCAGAGGACAGCGTGCCGGCCCACACTGTGTGTTTCAGCTTGAAGGAACGGATTTACCTAATGCCGATTACTTTTTACGCTCCGCTTGACTTGTCTCAAAATTATTTTCAGAGGATCTTTACACCTTGCACAGAGTCGGCTGTTCCTGTGATGGTCGCTGCTAAGATACATGGCTACGCTCCTGGCGCACCTGTGATGATCACTTCACAGACGAGCTTAATGAATCCCGCTCCTGCTTGGCTCTCGGATTTGAAAGGAAGCTACAACGTCATCATGGAGTGTCTTGCACATAGACCTGCTTAGTGCAAGACCTTCCGGAGCCGGCAACTGGTCCTTCTGCAATGACCGAGCTTTATGTCGTTCGAGCTGCTAAAATGTTTTTTTTTGTCGTTTTAGAAGAAGCTGCGCTCCTTTCACAAAGCGAGTTGACGGCCTTTTTTTGGCAAAAATGTCCATGTTTTCAACGCCAGGGTCAAAAGGTGGCTGTGGTTCAGCTCTGGTTAAACCTGGAGTGACTGCGATAGCTACAGCTGGCCGAGTGGAACTCACTCAGTCGAATTGCAAAGTCAGTCTTTCGCCACTGCGTTTCGCTGGGCGTTGCTTCATCTTCGTCCCTGGAAGTGGATTCAATCTCTCCCCCTCTCCACTCCTTCCCCACTCGGTTTCGCCGGCGCAAACGCGGTGGCGGTGGTCTTGGACACCATTTTCAAGGAAATCGCCAGCGCCTCCCTACGAAACTGCTCTCCCACAGTAGCAGAAACTGCTGCAATTGCCCTCGCAATCCAGCACGGCGATGCTACGGGAAATGAGCTAAAAATTATTACCGACTCCAAGTCCGCGTGTCGCCTCTTCCTCTCTGGCAGACTTCCACACTCCGTCGCTCCCATTCTGACTACCCCACAAGTTCAAAATTCCACATGCAAGCACCAAATCACTTGGACTCCTGGGCACGAGGGGCTCGAGGGAAACGAGGCCGCGGACAGTCTAGCTCGAGGATATGCTAACCGAGCGACTAACCTCCCCGACCTCACCCCTCTCCCCTCTGCGTACGGCGAGCGCCTCCTCCTTCTCCGAACACAAAGACAAGTCTATCCCCCACCACACCGTAAGCTAACGGCGGCAGAGGCGAGGGAATGGCGACAACTACAGACGAACACCTTTCCTAACCTACACAAGTACCACATCATCTTCCCAGACAGATATGAAAGCATCTGCCCCTGGTGTGGCGGAATTCCAACAACATACCATGTAACGTGGGGCTGCTCCGGTCCCAAGCCCCCCGAACTAGACAAACATCACTCCGAGGAACAGTGGGAGTCTGCCCTGCTCAGCTCTGACTTGGCGACGCAGCGAAAGCTGATATCCCAAGCAAGAGAAACTGCGGTGGACATTGGGGTCCTGAAATAAAGACTCCACCCAAAATCTGTATTTTCGCCTCTCTATCCTACCTTTTTGGAATAAATGTTTTCTACTACTACTACTACTACGGCGCGGCGCGCCGCCGCAGCTGCCACGGTGGCCACGGCGCCGCCACGCTGAATGCTCGAAATGCTAGCGTAATGTAGGCGCACGGCGCGCACACCAGCTGCGGGCTAGGACGTCACTTCGCGCATGCGCACAGCTGGCGGAGCGGTGGTGCCACGGCTCAGCGCGCAGCCACGCTGACCTCGCGAAGTGGCTGGCGTTGTGTAGCTATCGCTACAAAACTTGACAGCTCGGAGCAGTCGCTGTGATTTATGCAGGCCTTCAGGATTAAATCGAAGTCGAGTGTTTGACGGAATCACGTTTGGCGAGGAGGGAACATAATAACAGAAAAAGAGGAGCACTCGCCAAAAAAAAAGAAGAAAAGGAGTTTTTCCCTTTTTTTTTGGCGAGTGTTCCTCTTTTTCTGTTATTAGGATCAAACCATGGTTTAAAGCATCACACTCTGCCGGGACTTCGCTGTCACGAACGATTCTTCTCCAGAGAACGAAAAGAAACGCTAATCAAGGTCTGCGTCTCTGCGTTTCCAAAAATAGCCCCCAAAGACAGGCCACAAAGAAAGATATACGAAGCACGATCGCTCAAGTGTGCAGATTCACTTTTTGTTTTGTTGACATGACACATTATAGTCAGGGAAGGTATATATAGTCAGGGAATCTTTCGAGTAAGCGAAAGCACATGAAGGTATACGAAAAACAACTGCGTCCAAAAAAAGGCTGCAGAAACATTATTCTTAACCACTGCCCCCGGCAATGCGGCACCCGCGTGCAGCTATCTCGAGCCTACAGTGAATCTTGGCAATGCTTACCGCTGCACGGACGGTTGCCGCATTGCGGGGTCCGCTGATTTAGATTGCTCTTGCATTTCTTTTATTGTTTGATGCCACATTTTACTTTCCCTTTATATCTGTCTGCTTGAATTACGCCCCTTATTTTTTTCTAGCAGTATAAACGCGAGTGTTGCCACTGAATGTTTCTGTTATATCTTTCTCCTCTGACGGCCAAAAAATGGTTTTACTAAACAAGCTGCCATGCAGATAACCTAAAATAGAAACCGCTATCGCTTTTCCCCCTTTTTACACATACGCAAGTCTCCTTATGTAATGCCATGCTCTACAAAAACGACTAATTCCCGATCTTCGAGCGACCGAAGAGATTCTCGCTGTCGTTTGTTTGAGAAAAGGAACGGAAATAGAAAAATGAGATTCGTTTTTGTACTGACCTTATTTTTTTGTTTGCTTTTCTTTGCGCGTCGCTTCTGTGTCAGATGCATTCGGCCGTGCTTCGCGCGAACTCACGGCAAGCTCGCGCTCCAAGATGGAGAATCGCCGGTCCATGGGTACAAAGGTTCAGTTCAGTTCAGTTGATTAAATTAAGGACCCCCGCCGGGGCATTATATAAAGGGTGTGAATGAAATATCTAAAATGCACTTAAACACGAAACGAGTAACAAGGGAGTGATCTGTCTTCTAGCACACTCCTTCTAAGTGACAGGCTATGCTCAACAAGCGTGTGGGGTAGATTTCTATCACTAAAAATACAGAACACTCAGTGATGACAATGAAAAAAAAAATGGCGGTGGTTTAGCTTTGGTTAAGCCGGGAGTGACGCGATAGCTACAGCTGGCCGAGTGGAACTTCCTCACGTGACCAACCACGTGATAAGCCACGTGATCAGCCACGGCGCCGCGCCGCCGACAGGTGCTCCGCATCACGTGACCAACCGCGTGACAGCATGGCGGCGCAGCCGCAGGGTGGCAGCACCGCCACAGGGTGTCAGCGCCAGCACAGGGTGGCAGTGCCGCCACAGGGTGGCAGCATAGCCACGCTGAAGGCTCAAAATGCTACCGTAATGTAGCTATCGCTACAAAAAATTGGCGGTGGTTTAGCTTTGGTTAAACCTGGAGTGACGTGGTAGCTACAGCTAGCCGGGTGGAACTTGGTCACGTGACCAACCACGTGACGATCCACGTGATCAGCCACGGCGCTGCGACGCCGGCAGGTGCTCCGCACCACGTGACCAAGCACGTGACAGCGTGGTGGCGCAGCCACGGCGTGGCGGCGCCGCCATGCTGAAGGCTCGAAATGCTACCGTAATGTAGCTATCGCTACAAAATCCCTCTTCAAAACATGCGAAGCTCTAGCGATGTCGAAGATTTTAGCCCGGTTTCAATATCTATTTGCTAACCTCAGAACCTCTGGTGCTGCGTTTAAAAGCCCCCTCCCATTCCTAACTGCAACAAGTTACTATGTCTTGCAGTGGGAATAAACCTCAGTAGCCAAGAGTAAGCATTCCCTATTTTAAAGATCGAAATCCCATTTAGTGATCGAAATCATTTAGTATTCCACGTGTGTACACTAATTATGGAAAGAAAACCCGTGCTTTTTATGTACCTTCCTGTTTCAAAAAATTTTAAACCCACAACACCTTCACCTCTGATCGAAAAATTAGGGCATTTACAGGGTCATTTGTGCAGTCAAATGAATGACACCATTTGTTTTCCGTATGCTGCCTTTATTAGAAAATTAATTTGAAACAGTGCTTTTGCTTTATATGTAGCGCTGAAAAGGTCATTCAGTAGCAAAAATGCCTTGTCTGGTTTTTTATGTTTATTGAGGAAACTACAATCTTGTTCATATATTATGCTCAGTACTAATACCTTGTTTCGAGCCTCTTTGCGACATACATGTGTGTGTTTATTTCTTCTGAGCATTTATGCGGTTTCAATATTATGTTTTCTTGTTTTCCTTTGTGCAAGCATTTGTGCTGATGCAGTCTTGCTGTACTGCCCAGCTACGCTCACAAGCATCAACGCTTAAGCGGGCTGGTTACTATCAGTTACAATTTGCTGGAAATAAACTAATATTATTATTACTCAAGCACTTGGCCAGCATATCCTGCCCTAGAAGAGAACAGTTTACCCAGTGTTTACTTCCATACAGGCATAATTGTGTTTATAGCGATTGCCACGTGAGTTCAACATGTAATAAGATCTGTTATGGCTTTGAAAAAGTCTGATAGGCAGGTGATACAGAGATGCTGCACAAAAGACCGTTCCAATCTAATAGACGCGCGGGGGAAGAATGGGGTAGCGAAAGTGGTCCTTTGGGCACAAGGCCGGCTATCTTGACGAATATGTACCGTGCTATGAGATATGCGAATATACGAGCTGATGTGGTTATGTGACTTGCATATTGATGGTTTCTTTTAAAAGAACTTGTGAAACAGGGTTAGTTATGGATGCGGCGACGAAGCACGAGGGTTGATAAGCCGGATTCAGGTTTTAGGAATAACACACTGACTTGATATAGATAGATGTTACGAATGAATCAAACAGCGTGGTTCTGGGTATATTACAGGGGACTTATGAGGCATATTTGGTGAAGATTGAATATCATGGGCACATATTCAAGATTAGGTCTGATTAGCGATTGGTAAGCCAGAAATTTAATGTGGTCAGGAGCGTGGCATAAAAAAAGTTTCAAGAAGCCTAAAGGTTTATTCACGAATGATACTACATTTGAAATGTGTTCGTACTAAGTTGAATATTGAGACAGTGTGACTTCAATGTTCTTAAATGTCTGAACTGCTTCTGTCGGCATGTGGTCTACATCATATGAAAAATTTAATGGTTTATTGCGACGAGTGGAAAATATGCTTTTGAATTGCTGTTGGCTAAGGGTCAT
Source organism: Amblyomma americanum (assembly GCA_030143305.2). Taxonomy (NCBI): domain Eukaryota; kingdom Metazoa; phylum Arthropoda; class Arachnida; order Ixodida; family Ixodidae; genus Amblyomma; species Amblyomma americanum. Next base: position 199,894 of record JARKHS020007726.1, on the reverse strand, counting down.
CAATCACAGGTCCCTCCTTTTATGAACATTGGTCAGGTCATTCTGCAGGGCTTTATGGTGGGAAATGTTATTAGAACGGCATAATAGGCAACCATCTGTGAACATACGAATTTTACGCGATTGTTAAAATGGGAAGTCATTATTACATTAACAATAATAGCAGTTTGAGCAATATCATTAAGCAACTGCTGAAGACACTGGGATGGAGCCAGAAGATTTATTATTAGCAAGGACAGATTGGGTTCGGTTAGGTAAATTTTTTAAAATTCGGCTTAGAATGCTTGAATGAATATTGTGATAAGAAAGCTTTAGCAATAATCTTTTGTGTGGCACTCTGTCAAAGGCTTTTGTGCCTTCTAGAAAGATAGCGGCAGTCTGTTGACTGCAGTCAAGGCTAACATGTAAATAGTGAATAAATGTAGGTAGTTGTGGCTTACAGAAAATATTCTAACCGAAACCATATTGGGATGGATGAAAGAAATTGTTGGGATCGTGAATCATGAACTGCTACTAAAGTACATTCTCTGTGATTTTTGCTAAGAATGCTTGTTAAGGAATTAAGTGTATAATTTTAAGGCGAATATATTTTACCCCACTTGAATAATAAGATGACCTTTCTCACTCCCCAGTCTTCTATTATGTTGCCTGCGAAGAAAAACTAAGAATACAATATTGATATGTAGGAAGCGGAAATGTGCTTAGCGTGTTTCAGGAACTTGGATCTAATTTCATACAGCCTGGCAGATTATTTTAGTTTAATGTTTTCAATACGAGAGGACATGCCATCTGCGTAGAAAAAAATTAGAGCCATAGTTTACTCTATGAAGGGAACCCCTTAGGGCGTTATCCGGTAAACCACAATAATATGAATAAACTTTTGAGAACGCTCTATCGAACTCGTCAGCGCGTACACCGTCGGTGGTGCTCCATTCGCAGTCTAAGAAGAATGGTAAGATATCCTCATTCACGCAGTTTTTCAACCTCCGCCATTCAGTCCCCTTCCGCGCTATGCGTGCATGCTGTAAAAAGAGAATATTAACGGCCGCCTATACGCAATGTTATCACAACATTAGTGTGCCAATATTGTAAACGCCTGCGTATACGACTGCAGGTGGTGGCCTCCGCCCTGCAATCTAAGCTTCCACGTCGCTGGTGATGGTTTCGTGAAGCTTCTTGCACTCCTGACCTCTCCAAGGATCGCCCCATCGCTTTCGATTTGCGCGAAAAATCAATTTCACTCGCCCGAGTTTCAAGCCCGTCACATGCCTTCGCGTAAATGACCTCGTGCCAACAAGCTTCGACCAGTTCCTCTACCCTGAATTTTTCAATTCGCTTAACGTTTGAGTACTTTTGCCTTCTGCCCACACGTGCAGCCTGCCTGCTTCGCATTCGATTTGCTTTTTCTGGCTCATCTTTGTTTCCATAGTAACGGCGCTCGGAAAACCTCCTTCCGTCCTTCCCGAAAAATTATCAGACTACCATTTCTAAGTTCACATATCGTTGATTAGAAACACTTGGCAAGTTATGTATCTTTTTTTTTTGCATTTTTGTAATAAAATTTATAACCACAAGCCGTGTGCCTGGTCTTTACTCATTTAAAAACAACAGCGAGGGATGCGTGGAGACAAATATATTGCTTCTCATTATTTGCCACCGCTCTTATCAATTGGTCCAAAAGAATCAAGACGGCACTTAACCCTATCCGTACCACGAAAATGAAGAAAATTGTATCAAATTTACCGGATTTTTTTTTCTGAAAGAAGCGTCGGCATTCTCTCAATTTTGTGGGCTTCCTTAATTTCACAAATTGCGGTAAAAGTAAGTTAGTTGGTTATATTGAGTTTTATGGCTCAAGAGCAATCAAGACTATGATACGATAAAAAATTGTTTGAGGAAGGCTTCGTTGCTAGTCGCTAGTGTCTTGCATTAAAAAGAATATGAAGAAAAAATAAGGCAAACAACGCAGAAACACGCGCATGGACAGTGGCTGTTTTTCCGAAGCTCCTATGCATAGTTAATAGGCAAATTTCGTATGGAAGAATGCGAAGCGAGGCGCGGCACAGGGGCCAACACCAAACCGTTCATACCAGTTGTGCATTTATTTCTTTTTCTTTTGTGGAGAATCTTCGTTGCCAGAGTGGTAGCACACTACGCATTCTGTTAGAGAGTTCCTCCGTTGTAACACAGTAATTATAGCGCGGGAAGAACGCACGACAAAGACGAGACGGGACAAGCGCTAACTTTCAACACAGCGGATTTGTTGCAGACCAGGAGCATATATACCCCAACTGATACAGCCGACAGAAAGATGAAAAAACTTAACAAAACTTTCACATGCCGTCATATCATGAAATCGAGCTCTTTCGTTGATAATGTCAAAAAGAAAGAGCTTTCTTTCCCCTCAATTGGAGCGCAACACACCAAGTTGTATCGTCTGTTCAGCCGATGCATAGAGCACATCACGTAATTGTCGCTAAATTTCTCGCACACTAAGTTCATCGTCAGAAGAAGGGTCGGAGACGAGTTCCTCGTGCGCAATACAAAGCATCCATGCTTTTGTCGTGACTAGGGAAACAGCGCTCTGCGCAGCGTTGAAACCCGCGTTCCGCGGCATATGGGGTGCGACTTCGTAGAAGGTAAGGTTGCCGTTGTCCGTCCCGTGGGTGCACCGCCATAACGCTGTCATCGTCTAGGCGGACGATCTTCACAGACTTGCGAGGCTGCGCTGCAACCGCTTTCGACATTTACAGCCACAAAATGGCGTTGTGAGTTTGAAACGCGCGCCTTCTATTTTCGTCTGCTAAGCCTACACCTCCAAAGAAAGCGGGGTAGAAAGTGTAGTTATCGTGCTACACTACGCGTAAAAGAAATACGTTCGTGTAGGCGGGTGGAGCTACACTTTTATACACTGGTAAAAGAATGGACCCATGCTAAACTGGCTTCACTAGTGTAGCTAGTGTAGGTAGAAAAAATGGACCTATTGTAACGTATGCATCAAATTAAAAGCTAATAATGCCCACTAGAGTCAATATTTCTTAAAACTGTTTCCACACTCTCGAGCACGCTTCTCTGTTCATTTGATTTTTAAATTATTTATTGGCTCGGGTGGCATTTTTTGTGTTGTTTTTATTTCAAGGAACGTATTTTTTGTTGCGAAATTTATTGAACTATCGTACTTATGGGCCGAATTATGTTCTACCTTTGCTGCTGTAACATTTTTAACCCTAAAGATATTGATGAAAATACAAAAAAGGCGAATTTAGAGCCCTCAGACAGCTACGGACTTAAAATTGCATATAGTGACAACTTATAAAGCATTACAGAGGCAAGATGCGGATGATTGACAGATAAAGCAAACTCCAGACACTCTGTCGGGACAACTTGTGTCCCGCAGTCTGCTTTTACATCTTCATCTTTCTAGCAGAGTCGTCAGTGCAGAAGACACCTGTCTCCATGTCCGCCTAAATGCGCTACTGTCAAATGGCAGCTGCTTGAGCGCCGACACGTTTGTTGAAATATTTCTGTGCGACCTTTCAGTGGAACTGCATCGCTGCGACAAGACACGCCGAGGCGTTTAAGGATTCGAAAAGGCCGTGTTCTTGACAGGGTACTCCAAAACGCATGGCATTTGAAGAAAAGGCTTGAAGTTTGAAAGCAGGCAGATGTACTCTAGATGTACTGGCTATATATGGAGAGCACAAGGCTTGCACTTTAAATTTAGGCTTCCTCCTGCATCATTTCATCTGAAGAAAAATTCACAATTTAGTTATACTCGCGCCTCTTTGATTCTGTTGTATTTACCTACGTGGAGTATAACTGCATTCTTATGTTATGAAAGCACACGAAACGAAATCCTAAATATCAATGAATGTAGCGAAGCAGTGTGCACATAAGTAGGCCTGCATCACAGGACTGCTGCGGTTGCTGAGTGACTAAGACGACAAGCTGCTCTGAGACCAATGTTACGCAGTAAAATTCAACCACGGCGGCCAGATTTTACTGGACGCGAAAAGGAAAAAAATCACTGCGCGCATTGCCGCTCGTTGGCCTATTAAAAATTCTAGATGGTCTAAATTTCTTTACATCCCTCCACTACGGTTTCTTTCTAGCTCTTGCGCAGCGTTGGGACGTTACACACCACTTTCACTTTAACACCTTCTAGACCCTCGTTAGTGGGTGTTACGTAAGTGGTGCGATAATTTTTATATCGAGCATTTTTTAACTGTGATGCCAAATCTTTGATTTCCGTGACGGACGTGCGGACGGACGGACGGACGGACGGACGGACGGACGGACGGACGGATGGATGGATGGATGGATGGATGGATGGATGGATGGATGGATGGATGGATGGATGGATGGATGGATGGATGGATGGATGGATGGATGGATGGATGGATGGATGGATGGATGGATGGATGGATGGATGGATGGATGGATGGATGGATGGATGATGGATGGATGGATGGATGGATGGATGGATGGATGGATGGATGGATGGATGGATGGATGGATGGATGGATGGATGGATGGATGGATGGATGGATGGATGGATGGATGGATGGATGGATGGATGGATGGATGGATGGATGGATGGATGGATGGATGGATGGATGGATGGATGGATGGATGGAGGGACGGACGGACGGACGGACGGACGGACGGACGGACGGACGGACGGACGGACGGACGGACGGATGGACGGATGGGTGGATCGATGGATGGATAGATGGATGGATGGATAAGGCTGAACCTCTTGAGTCGGGCAGTGGTTCAAGCCACCTAGCCATGACTTGTGAAATTTTACTCTTGTCTTGATTTTAGTCACCTATCAAATAACCTTCGCCTGGCTACTTGTAACCGCTTAAAATCTATTTTTCTTTCACTGTCCTTAAACCCCAATGCTGTGGATAAATCAGCCCCGCTGCATTCCACTGTAGGGTGAAGCTCTTTGCAGAAAAGTATCAAGTGTTCAGCCGTTTCCTCCTCCTCTCCGCACGCAACGCACAACGTGTCTACCTCGCGGTACCTGACTCTATATGTCTTAGTGTGCAAAACTCCCGTCCTGGCCTGAGATAACAAAGAGCTTCCCCTACAATTATCATAGATATTTTCTTTGATGATTTCCTTTTTAGAGATCCTGTATATTCCCAGTGCCGATTTCGTAAGCATCCCTGTTTTCCACAGAGCTCTCTCTGTTTCCTTAACTTTTTTCTTAACCGATGATTGCTGATTTCCCCCCTTTTGTCCATTGCTGTCCAGATATTTGCTTGTCAGCCGTCTAGTTCGCTTTCTCCATTTCGTGTCAACATTCCTGATGTACAGGTACCTGAAAACTTTCCTAGCCCACTGCTTTTCCCCCCTTTTTCTCAATCGCTCCTCAAATGCTATCTTACTGCTAGCTTCTCTGCTCTCTAACGACGCCCACCCCATATCACCCTGTACACCCTGCTTTGGTGTATTGCCATGTGCCCCCAAAGCTAGCCTCCCTACGCCGCTTTATTTGATTTCTAAGCTTGCTTGAACATCTGGTCTTATGCACAAGACAGCTTTGCCGAAAGTCAGACTAGGAACCATCCCCCCTTTCCAGATCCGTCTTGCCACTTCATACCTATTGTAATTCTACAGTGCCCTATTTTTCATGACAGCTGCATTCCTACTAGCTTTATTCCTTACATATTTTTCATGCTCTGTCAGATACTCAGCACTGTTATTTATCCACACCACAAGATACTTGCACTCATTCACTACTTCCAGCGTGAACTCCTTTATTCTATGCCCACCGGCCTCATCATTAAATATCACGACTGCAGATTTTTCCTTACTAAACTTGAAACCTGATCTATGTTCCTCTGCACCACAAATGCCTATCAACTTCTGCAAATCTTCCTTGTTGTCAGCCGTTAGCACTAAATCATTCGCGTACATTAGTCCCGGTAAAGACTGTTTAATCAATTCCCCTTGCTTGAAAAAAAGAAAGGTTGAAGTCTAGTCCGCTCCTCTCTAGTTTGGTCTCTAACCCTTGCAGGTGCAAGAAGAAGAACGCAGGAGACAGAGGACATCCTTGCCTAAGCCCCCGCTGTATATCTATAGGCCCTGACACACCTTTTTTTCCCCATTTTATAAGCACTCTGTTACCTTTATATGTATCTTTTAAAAGATTGATTACTCCATTTTCGACATCCAATGTACCCAGTATGTCCCACAAATTCTCTTTAATAACGTTGTCGTAGGCTCCACTAATATCCAGAAATGCTAGCCATAGGGGCCTGTGTTCCTTTGCAGCAATCTCTATACACTGCGTCAATGAAAACAGATTGTCCTCCAACCTACTTTGTTTCCGGAACCCATTTTGTAGCTCCCCTAGCACCCCCTCGTTCTCCCCCCAAGCCTGCAGTCTGTCGTTTATAATCTGCATCACCACCCTGTAAACCACAAACGTCACCGATATGGGACGGTAGTTGCTTAAGTCAGCTTTGCCCCCCTGACCCTTATATATCATGTTCATTCTACTTAATCGAAATTCATCGGGGGCTTTGCCATGCACTGTGATTTTGTTCACCGCCTCTATTAAGGTCTGCTTGGATTTTGTTCCTAGCTTCTTTATTAACATAATCGGAATACAATCTGGTCCTGTCGACGTGCCACTAGGAACCTTCTTCTCTGGCCTTTCCCACTCTCTTTGCTCAAGTGAAACAATTGCAGTAACCGGTCTATCCTCCTTCGTTAAATTATATGCAACATCCTTCTTTTATTTTTTTTCTGTCATCCTTGTTCCTAAGCGTTTCATTGCTTCATCCTCTTCTTCTTGGTTCTTCATTATAACGCTATCTAGTGCCAAATATCTAGGGCTGTGCTAGGACTGCCTTGTCTTGCAGCATTGCAGCATTGTCTTGCATCTGTGAAAAGGCCGTAATTTCCACTTATTAGGAGCATTACAAATCCAGATATATGTCTCGTAATATTACACACCGAAACACGCCCTAAGTGAGCGCCCCCTAAACATATTCAAACAACCCCACTGCTTCGAAAAAAATACGACGTGGGCAGACCTCTATCCAAAAGCTAAACAGAGCAGTTCCGAAGGAAACCAACCCGCTAAGCCCTTTTATTATTTGCGCGCGAACAAACGCGCCGAGGTATCGAAAGTGGGACACGGGGCGCCGTGGAGAGAGAGCGACGAACGCTATTCAGGGCACGTGCCGCCGTTCTCTTGTCCTCAACTTTATGCTGTTTTCAGTTGTTTACTTTTACTTGTCCGAGAAGAGGTTTCCGGCTGCAATTCCTCTGAGTCACCGATTCCTCCCGCAAACATGCTCCCGCTCTTTCGCGTTCCTTTCTTTTATACTGCATTGTATCCAACTCCTTTCCCGAGTATCCCTGGAACCTGGAGCGTATAGGCACTATAGAGTTGCGAGAAGAATGTCTATGCCTTTTAATTCCAGCTCGCGTTCCTCTGTGCTGCGCACCGCCGGACATCGCGGCGTTTCTCTGCTCCGTCACCTTCTTTCGTCTTTCCACACAACGTCTGCTATACCAGCAGCCAGCATCTGCCGGATGTCATGCGTGAGGCCTTTTTGAACTTGTTCTTTTCTCTCAGCGTCACAGAGATCAGTAACAGACAGCTGCGCTGGTGCCTTGGGTGTCACCATTCACCTGCAGCCCTTCGCCTAAGTTTGTAATCTCGTCGGTTGTCGTATATCGCCAGTGTATGCCCAGGACTACAGCAGCAAAACACACTCAGTCGTAGTGGCAAGTTTCTCAGTGACAACCACGACAGAGCGATGTTGCATTGCTGGTGCAATCAAGGCATGTAGGCGTGCCAAAAAGATTACTAAATTCCAGCCCCCCCCCCCCATTCCCCTCCTCCCCACGCACAAGGATCTGTCAGCTCGTGAGGAACGGTGATTTATGGCATAAGTTAGGAACCGAATAACCATCCTCTTTGGCCGCCATGATGAATATGGAGCCACGAGTCCACACAGATGACAAGATCAAGAGTGCATTTAACAGGGTGTTTTTTTTTCCAAAAGGCGGTGATAAAACCTGTGCAGCACTTGGGGAACGACAAATTACTATTGGGCTTGATGTGAGCTGGCAGCCATTTGCTTGAGTGCGCTCTTATTTCCAGTAAAGCACGCAAAATAATAATGAAGCAAATTTCAATGTTTTTTTGTTTACAGCAGTTTGTAGTATATAGCTGTTTTGCGCAGGCAAGACTCACAATCTCCATTCGAAAGTGAGATCAAGTGTTCTTTTTTCGCAGATCGCAAGAACGCAGGATACAACGTAACCCTCTTCCATGCATTTCATAATAAGCAATCGCAGTCTTTGGGTTTTTGCAGACACAGTGCACTCAGTAAAGTGCCGACCCCATCTTAGTAGTCATGGAAGGGGCATAACACACACGAGAAGTCGTGTGTGTCAATTCGATAGTCATGTAGCGTCACGAAAGCTTCTGAGCAAGCTAATGATAGGGTGTTGAAAACATAGAATAACATAAATATCTACACAGGAAGAAAAATCAAGCGCCTCTCAAGGTTCAGTCGTTCTAAAAACCCCTTGCCTTCGTGAGGTTAATCCTCCATACTGAAAATAAACCAGTAATATCTCAGTTTTCGCGTAGTGGCAAAGGCTGGCAGTTGAGAAGGAATTCTAGGACACTTCCCCGTGATACGTAGAAAATGTTTATTGGGAGATAGTGTGCCCGCAAACAGTAGCTGTTCAGCGACCGTGACTGAGACCGCAGCTAGCGAGCCCGACTGTGGACGAATAAAAGTATGGGGAACTTAAGTTCCTCCCTTAAGGAGATGACGCGACAGACGTTCGTTTTGCCCACGCAGGCAGAGAGTTTTTCTTTCACAGTCACAGTCGTTATGAGAAAGACTACACGACATACATATAAAGCACCGTTTTAACAAAGCCGCACGAATGCTATCAAGGCGGAAAGCTGGGCTACTCGGTGTGTCCTCATTAATTAAAAGACTAGCGTATGTAAACAGCACACAACATAGAAGAAGACAGGATGAACGCTAAACATCAACTGAGGTTTTACTGCGACAGAAAGGTACATAAATGCACTTGGGTGGTGCGTGCGCACACTGGGTTGTAACAGTACAAGCACAATCTAATCAAAATGTGACAAAGTGTTCCTGAGATACATTCTTTTCTTTTTTTGGACAAGGCAAGTGAAGTCGGGCTAACACAGATATCACCTTCCCCGTTAACATGATAGGCCTCACAAATTTCGCGGCCTAACCTTGTGCCTCCCCTACCAAGCACACACGTGGCATCGAACGCCGGCACGCACCCGCACCGCTTACAATGTTTGGTCAAATGGCCGCCCCCGCCAATGAATTCACCAGCGTGCGGTGCACTCGTAGCCGTTCGTTTAGGCAGCCTCCAGACTGCCACACGTAGCATCCCCCGCAGGAGAAGTGTATGCGGTATACGACGCCAGCAGTGCAAGGTACAAACTTGCATTCGTGCTTTATGTTGCAGGCTGGTTTTTTCTTTTCTTTGACGGCTTTGCGCGTGCGCACCAGCTTTTCGCGGGCAGTAAACATTACGTCCACACCGCACCTCTCTCCAACTTTTCTCAGCCGGTGCGATAACTGGTGCACGTACGGTATAGCTGTACGCCTCAGCCTTTTGCAGCTTGTTTCGGCTGTCACACCAGGCCGGCCACCTGCCCTTTGATTACTTTCAGTGTTAGCACGACTTCATTTGTCTTGTGAAAAAAGAAAAAGAAGAACGTCTGGAACAGTTTGCGGCATTTTGATTAGATTTTGGTTGTATTGTTCCAACCCAGTGTGCGCATGCGCCACCGAAGTGCATTTATGTACCTTTCTGTCGCATTAGAACCTCAGTTGATGTTTAGCGCTGGCCCTGTCTTTTTCTATGTCTGTGTCCTAGTCACATGCACAAGTCTTTTAATTAATGACGTTCGAACTTGCCTGCTTGGCCCAGCGGTAGCGTGTCCCACTCGCGACCCAAGTGTCAGGCTATACAGCGGTGGGTCTGCATCGTAGCAGTTTGAGAGGCGACGAGAGTAACGTGCTTATATGAGGGCGAGGAGGAAGACGGCTGCCGACGGCTTGTGTACTTGACGCGTTGCTCGCGGTTCCTCCGATTGCCGATGGTCCGATCCGTCGCTGGTGTGGCTAGCGCAATCTATGTGAGCTTTTAAAACCACCTTTTCGACCAATCCTCCACATGAGCCCTTCAAACTGTTCTGGTCTCTCTCACTCGACCCAGGTTCTCGCTCATAAGGAGAACCTTGGTCTTCATGAGTCGACGATGTCGAACCAGGATCGACTGCCCCAACTTCCCTGACTGTAACTGCTGACTGTAACCTCGATTTACTGCACATCATTGGGATCTGCTGACGCACGTTGAGCCTCCGCGCACGATACACCTGTGCCCTCCACATTCAGACGTACGAAGATTGGATTGTCCCCTGTAGCAACACCAAGCGCGAACTCAGTGCCCTGCTTGATTTTTTTTCGGAGTCCGGCGTACTAAACCTCACCTGAACCTCCCCCTTCACGCTTAGGCCTGAATGAATGAATGAATGAATGAATGTGGATTTTTTGTAACACCGATGAGGACGCTACGCCGACGCCGGACTTTCTGCAGAACGTGGTCCTTACGCTGTTGCGTAAAATCACCGCCGCTCTCTGACGAGTTTCTTTTAAAGACGAAGAACTTTCGCGATTAAGAGAGAAAAACACCGACACAATCTTGAACGTCGTAGAGGCAGTTGCGAACGGCGGCTGCAAAATTTCCAGAGCAACCTGGCTGCCCATAGCATGATAAAACAATACAAAAAACATGTGCCGTCGGCTTCAAACACAAGGTATACCTAAAAAAATTACAACGGTTCGCATCAATATTTATCAGTGGACAATATTTCGCCAGCTGGAGACTAAACAAACACCATGTTTTCAATATGATCTATCAGAACCACCGGTGTTTTTGTGGAAACACAGGAGGAAACTTCCTTCCCTAAAACGGGATGTAAGCTGGCGCCAATCTCTTGAACAAGTTGAGGTTTCGGACTGGTGCATTATTGCAAGAAGTGCCATTTTCATAGAGTTTGAACCACACCCGCGGCTATCTCGACAGCGATAGTTCGGAAGTTGTCATCTGTGCCAAGGAACACAACTGCCCTTTCGAACTAGTTTTTATGAAAGGCGGCCAAACGTGTCCTGAGAGAGCTATCTGCTTCAGGACACTAAATGATGTGAGCACTCGTCTTTGCCAGCGCGAAATAGCCTTCATACAATGTGATTAAAAAAATGTTTTTTTCTTGTGTTATATAGGGAACTTTCTGAATGACATTTCAAGATTGATCTTCATCTAAAAACGAATATACGTACATTGGCGACGGCTTTAGAAATCTATTTCGTTCAAGAACTCATAATTACAGCTAGCCAACATCAAACCAAGGTATCAAGCTAATGCACATGAAGTCATTTAATGCAGGGCATTCAGATAAAGGCAAATATTGAAGTCAAAATTTGAAAAAAAAAGACATCCTTAGTACAGTGAAAGGACTGGTGAAGCTCATGAAGGCGCTTCCTTCATCCGTATACACGAAAGGTATTCACTGCAGTCGCATGAAAACAAAATCTTTCTCGCGGAAATTCATACTCGCGATATCACATCCCAATAATCTTCGTGATGATGAGCCATGCTTTCGCTCGAATTTCCATGTTTTATTAACGCCAGTGTCGTCGGAAGTTGTAGGAACGATCACAGGTGCGATTAAGCTGTCCCCACAAGGCACAGCACCCGCATTGAGGTTAATGACACGTTTGGGTAGAGGGATAGCAGACAAGCGCTGTCCTCCAGGAGTAAAAATTTTGGCGCCCAAATTTCAACGTTCTCGGATAACGCACCTCACGCGCACCGCTGGGTTTTCTCATGAATAATTCTCGCTTTCGTCGGGCGTCGTTCGCCGAGGATACGACCGTCCTATTAAAACCAGTAGAAGGAGCTTCTTTTTCTTTTTTTTTTGTGCGCGTGCATATCCCCGCTTTCTTCGAACGGGCATCGTGCCGACGCCTTTGAGTTGTCCCCAATCCCATGAACGTAATCCGCCGGGGAAAATTTTCAGCACGCTAAACAATAACAGGAGTTGCAGGAAAAAGGAAGTCAGATATTTAAAGCGCGAAAAACTAAATTGTATGACCTAGATTGAGCAAGTCTTGCTCTAGGAAGGATTAAACAACCGTTCTTTATTCTCCATAACACTATCATTGTCTTCACAGCCTGAATGCATTGTTGTATTTCTATGGCGCATAGGCGACGACAGGCATGTTTTTTAGTGCCGCTTAGCGTTGCCTATACCCATCGCGGTATTGCTTGCTATCGCTGCCTCAACATTTTACAAAGCTTTCTTCGCGTTCTTCCGATAAGCCTTTCTTTGTAATTTCGGCTGTTCCTCTCTAGTCACTGATATTACAAACTCGCAGCAACCTTTCCTCAACGATACTCATTATGTTTTTTTTTCAACCCCCGCTGCAGCTTTTAATCAGAACTAGTGCTCTAGACGCACCAAACTAGCTCTGGTTTATTACCTTGGTATATCACTCCACTATTTATATCACTCCACTATTTATGAAATTAAGACACACAATAGAAGACAGCTCAAATACAAATTATTGCTGTATGCTGAAGCAATTCATTATGTTTATTTTTGGAGCTTTAAGTGTATGTTTGCTGCCAGGTCAAAGAGAGGAATGAGGATTTCTTGCCTTGATGTCCTGGGATTTCTTTGTAATTTTCCATCTCAGGTTCAGCGCTTTCATCAGTCTGTTAAATTGATAGAAAACCCTTTTGTCTGAGTGCCTTGTTCACTATCTCCAACATCACTCGAAGGTGTAGCGCCCATGCCAGGCCAGTCGGCCTATAATTTGCATTCGCTGGGTGTTCCACAGTAGACGAATACTGGTAGGTGATAACTTTTTCTATGGACATTGCACCAGACGATCACTGTCATTGTCCCGCGCGAAAATGCAAATTAGCTGAACGCTATAATATGATAAGACCTCACATCGGCGTTCAACATCTTTTTATAGCGACAACTGTTACAAAATCTAGAGCTTACAAGCCACAATATCAGCATGAAGGGGTATACGTCAACTTGCACGGAGTTTTAGCCCCTCGTAAGAGAGCGAGGCCGCCAGCGACAACAAAGGACACGCATCCTAGAAATGCCTAATAACTACTACGGGGCAAACACAAATATAAGGCTTTGCGACGGATGAAAAACCTAGCAAAAAAAAACGCATGTTAAACTAGGCTACAGTTTAGTTGAAACATTCGGCCAGAGCCATCATGCATTTTGCCCTCTCCAGAATGGCGCACCTCCATTTTCTACCCTTTTTCTATTCTTTCTCTTACTCGTCTTTCTTCTTTTTCTTTTCTCTTTCTTTCTCGCATGACTTGTCCTGCCTTAACGTGGTGTCGATCTACTTGGGCGCCAAGACAAGACAAAACCAGTTGAAGTTAAGTAAAGGAGGATCAACTACAGCTACTCCAACTACAGCGCACTTCAATTACAGGAAGACTCAGGGTGGGCTTTCAGTGACGGCTCTCGCCATAAAAACAATCGGTACGAGAATCGTCTCGCTCCCTATAATACTAAGTGCGTTATGGCCAGGGCACATGCGCGAGAAATGTTTTCACGAAGAGCACTGATCAGGGCACTTTAAGCAACTGTGGTAGCGAAAGTGTGGCCTATCCGTACGATGCACAGTCTTCATGTAAGTTTGCAATATACTCCTACAAAGGTGATTGGGAGCCTGCAAAGCATTGCTTACACTGTCGTGTCCCGGGCATCGTAGAAGTATCTCCAGTTGCGAGTGGGGAGAGAGGAACGAAAGGATGTAGCGAGTGTCTGACACTGGGCTAGCTTGTAGTGGTACCCGCCATCGGCAGCCAGAAAATGCCTCTACTGAAGAACCTGCAGTTCTTTCTGTAAAAATCGCGGTGAATAGTGGAAGGCGTATACACAGCAATTCCGCTCGGAGTGGGCCATCGGAATAAATACGAACAAAGAACTGCGGGAAGCGAAGCCACCAGCGCGAAAGAAGGCACGAAACGAAGATTGATCGTTGTAACTCTGCCCAGAACTCATTCTGTATGCTTCATTCTGGATCCCAGTGAGCTGCGCTTGAGCCGTGAGCTGTCGGCGACGCCACTATAGCGGTGAAGAATGGGGTAAAGGCCCGCGGATGGAGCCGGAAGTGAATTGGAGAAGCGAAACCTTGGTGAGCGCCGTCAGTGGAGATCCACGTTGACACGGTCTTTTTCGGCGAGTGACAGTTGTACAGCCCTGCGCTTTCTTTTTGGTTTAGATTTCGTGATGCTCTTTTTATGCCTCCATTTCCCAGTTCGCCTGGGTGAAACACGCTCAGTTTTTTTTTGCGTGACAGAGAAGTCATGAATCATTTAACGTGGGTATAGCAGATATTTAAGGGAAGATGGAGTAATTCTAAAAAAAAAAGGTTTTTTTGAGGTAAAAATATGGCTTTCTGAGCATATTATTGCCAGTTTTGGCGGACGGCAGAAAACCGAGAATCGTTTTAAGGAACAGTTGGTTAACTCACTTTTAATAAATAACCTTTTTACTATTAGAGTTTGACGCTAGTTGCAATTAGGGATTTGTAGCCGGTCGTCCATAAGAGCCATATCAGTTTTTAGAATTTAGAAACCGTGATTACCCCTGGCGCGGTGGCTCGGCAAAAATTTGGCTTTTTTACTAGTTACGTGCTATGGAAAGTTTGCTATGCCTGCATGCTTTTCGAAAGCACATGCATTTTGGCACGATGTAGCCAGATTTTGTCGAGCCACAGCGCCGAGGATAATCGCGTTTTCAAATTTCTTAAAACTCATATGGCTCTTATTAACGACCGGTTACAAATCGCTAATTGCAGTTAGGCACCTAACTCTAATAACTAAAAAGTTAAGTATTAAAAATTGTTTAACCAGCTTAATACTGAAAACAATTCACCGGTTTTCTGCCGTCCGCCATCACTCGTAATACTATGCCGCAAAAGCCATAATTTTACCCCAGAAAGCCTAATTTTGAAAATCACTTAGTCTTTCCTGAAACACCTGGTTTGACTTCGCACTTCATTAATTTCCTTCGTCGTCTTGCCACTAACAGCTCTATGAAAAATTTGGTGTTACTATGTTGTCATTGGCCCTCCCGCCTTATTGCTGCTCAATCAAAATGTTTCAGGTGAAGCAGAGCCAAAACAATCATATTGGTCAGCTCGAACATACGACACCAAAGGAAAATTGCTTCATACGCTTCCTGAGAGCGTCTGGCTTGAGGAACAAGTTTTGATTGTGCGTCTCGTCTCTTCTCTCCTTCCCTTTTCAATCCCATCATCCCTCTTCCCCAGTTCAGGGTAGCCAACCAAAACACCCTTCTGGTTAACATCCCTGCCTTTCCTTTTCGTCTTGATCTCTTTATGGAGCGTTTAGGTCGTATGGAACATTTCGGTCATGTGCCCATATGGGACACAATGGTCGTATGGGTTATGGGAATATATTCATGTGGCGCTTATGGTTCACCGGACCACAAGGGTTTTATGAGAGACGAGATATTTGGACCCATTCTGGCGTGTGTACCGTAACTGGCTTTATGGTCTAGATGGGCTTGTGAGCGGGTGCACTAATGAAGGCTAGAGGCTGGGTAACCTATACCTTTCGCTGTCACTTTCTCACTCTCGCCGAGGGTGAAATGTCCTAGTGCTCATTTCTTCCGGGAATCTTCCAAAGTCTCCAAAATCCTTAAAAGCAGTA
The DNA here is from genome assembly GCA_030143305.2 of Amblyomma americanum. NCBI lineage: Eukaryota > Metazoa > Arthropoda > Arachnida > Ixodida > Ixodidae > Amblyomma > Amblyomma americanum. The sequence continues at coordinate 184,072 of JARKHS020007726.1, read as the reverse complement.
CCGAAGAAATACATTTACTCAATGAGCAGCGCCAGGTAATTCGGGTAGAATTAAAAAAAAAGGATACATGCGCTTTAAAGGAAATATGATATCTAAGCAATCGCTCACAAAAGCGAACCATTCATTCAAGACTTGTGACACTACCTTCGGTGATGTTGCAAGAGGAAAGCGTAAAAAGCGACCAAGGAACGAGAGTCCGCTTTCCAGGTAAGAAACGCTGCTGATGGCGGAGGCGTATCAAGATGCCAGTGGAGCCAGAAAGACCCTGCGCGTTTTGCAGCTCGAAAAGCAGGAGCCGATGAGTACGGTACACGTCCAGCAACCAACATTTCTGATCAGTACCAAAGTGCGCATACTAATATCTGAGAATGAACATAGAAAGCACTTCGCTCCTTCCTGCAATGCCTTTCAGTCTTCTCTCGACGACGCAATAAACAGTGCTTATTTTTTCCTATTTAGCCAAAGTTTTCTTTCCTTCCAGAGAGCTGTGATAGTGGGCTATTTATTTCAGACTGAGAAACGATTATAAGGCATTTCCTCTCATATTCAGAAGAAATCCTTATTATCAATAGGTTGAGAGCATTGCACTTCCGACTAGACATGTGCCGCCTTCAAGCAACTGGGGTAGTCTGGGGCCGTATTCTAAAGAGTTCATTTGTCCATTTTCCATTTGGTTTATCGATGACGTCCGACTAACGGCAGCGTCAGACAAAAGCAACAAGTGGCCAATCATGGAGATCACAACGTAGCCCGTCCCAAGATGAACGTAAGCGAAGGAGTTGTTAAAGAAACAAAGAAGAATAAGCTAAATTGTTACAAAATAAACACTAAAAATAAACACACTAAAATGAAAATTTAAAATTAAAAATAAACAAATGACGAAACAAAATTATTGAAAATAAAGAATTCATAAATAAAAACGCAGCACCATACGTTGTCGTTCGCTGCGATATGCAGCCAATGGCATGCAAGCAATGACGAGTTCTGGCAGCCAAGCAAACATTGCTCGGGTCGCTTCCCAAAGACACTTGAAAGCCGCGACTATTTTAACAAGCAACAGTGGCAAACGCCAGAGGACCAAATGGAAGATAGACCATTGCGCCAATGGATCCTTATAGAACGCGGCCTCTTCTAGAATTCACAACACGGGAGCCGTTGCAATGAGAACGATGTGCACAATATAAGCGTGCGGTCTTAAGACGGAAGCAGTGTGTTTTCCTGAAGACCTGGGGGAATTTGTCTGTACGCTTTGGGGCTGCTTTACAGAAGAGTTCATAAATATGAGCACCACAACTGTTCACTCATTATATTCCTTCCTTTTTGTGCCTCTTTGAGGAAGGTTGGGAGTGTGGAAGAGTGCATGCCTATTTAACAGACATTACTCTTCATTGTCACTGTAACTTGAGTCATAGAGCGCTGTCAATAATATTCAGGCAAGAACAGAGATCAAAGGCTTGTGGCGAGCCTAATATAAGGCGTGGCATAAGTGAACCATGCTCAAAATACAGAGTAAAAGAGCTGTGAGCATGCAGGAAAACGAACTTTGCGAGAAATAGTCCTGGTAAAGCTTCCTTCTTTCAAGGGTTTAGGGGCTGGCGGCATAGCACTCGCGGTAGAAAGTTTGCGCTTTTGCTTTGGAAGCAGTCAAGCTTTCCAGTTCACGTCTAATCCAGAGCACCAGAGTTGTCCCCACCGCTCAAGTTTCTCCGAACTTGTTCAAGGTCTGCAAGAGAAGAAGGCTTAAAGAAAGACCGTCACCGCGGATTCCGCAGCGTACGGCTTATCGATTGTCGCCTGGGAAGGCAGCCGTAGCCCAACTCTGTCCAAGTCGCCTCGTCGTGACGCACTATGGGCGAAGGTTTCCCTCGTCAGGGGAGCATATACGAGAGAGGAAAAAGCGGAAAAGAAATCTGGTTATCCGACTGGCTCCGAATTCCCCGAGGATTCAGGGAGAAAACTAAGAGCGATAAAGTGTCCCCCACTGTTTGCTATCCGAAGAGAGATGGGGAGTGTGTGCTGAAACTCTGAGCCAATAAGGCGTAGTCGTAAAAGGAGATGGAGAAAATAGACGTCATATTTGCTTCTAGGAGTGAGCCGCCCCCTCTGCGGATGTATAAATGGTTCTGATAAGTGCGGTTCTCGGAACAAAGGAGTAGGCGCGCTTCGCAAACTCAAATGGTTGGACTTTCGAGCAGCGCTTACTGTCCTAGTTCGGTTTGATGTTTCCACCGTATCTTCAAGATGTTTGCAAATAACGGCAGCTAAATGAGAATTGCGGAGCCAAAATAACTACAAATACTAGATCGTCATGAAGGTAAAAGTGCTAATTTTCTGGGAACAAAAAAGCTGTTGATGGCAAAAGCTTGTGAAATGTGCATTCTGGTTCTTTCTATATTACCTAAGATCCGTTCATTCCATTTCTAATGTAGTTCATGGACGCAATATGGGGGTCTAAAGGTCACCGCTGCGCTGCAGGAGATTTATCCATTTTATTTAGTATTATTCACAAATAGTGCTGGAAGACGGGCCGTTACCATGGTGGGACGTAACACGAAAAGATTAACATGATCACTTGCACATATTATTAAAAAAATACAAAATTCACTACAGTCAACAAATACATATTTCATGTATATTATACATTCCAACAGTTTTTTGAATATTGTGACGCCCATGCAGAGGCGATGCCTAGTCTATTTGGTCGGCATCGCTGAGTACGTAGAAGAAGAGGAGAACGAGGTGGTTAGTTGCATCTCGTGCCTGGCAAGTCGACCCCAGCTGGTTTCAGTCGCCCGCTGTGGTCTGAATAAACCCCTGGACGTAACAGTATTTACTTCAGTGCTGCGTTGTTAAAGAATTGGTCATTTTCCAAAACACATGAACAGTTAACAACACCGCTTATATAATCATAAATTCGCGCTACGAAAACGAAATATTTTATTTCGTAATGTACTTAGTTTCGGGGGGGGGGGGGTGCGAGTATTACGGTTTTGATTAAATACCATGAATAAAAAAATCAACAAAACTATCTGAATACTCTGTCTATTGTTGCCCGCAGTGGTCTTGGATCATATGCTGGCGCCACTGTAGACATCCTATATAAATATAGAGATAACAAACATTCAGCAATGCGCTAAAGGTAGGTGTCGCGAACGACTGCTAGAAGAATATATTTGAGGTCACTGTCATCTTCCACAGTTACTATTCGGTTTCTTTGCAACCACTTGAGAGGGGCAGTTAATTGAATGCGAATGACCGGGGACACAAATTTCAGTGTTCGCTTACATTTAAAATTATCACACAGGAACAAACATGCACGAGGTGGACGCTCGTATGCAAATTTTACGACATTAGAACCATCCTTGTAGCACAGGCTTTCCAAACACACGGTAAGCGGTTCCTCAGTTCGTGGAACTCGCGTAGTAAGAACGTAAAGTTCACTCACTGGAGAACTTAAAGCAGCGCAAGCAGGAAAGGGCAATGGTGCAGCACGCAAGCGAAGCAGCGCGGCTCAGTGGAGCCCTGGACTAGGGGCCCAACCTGCTTTGAAGGTCAAGAGTCTGCAGCGATGCAGACGAAGACCGAACGCTAAACACTTAATGGACCAAATAAAGTTTTTCTCTCTCTCTCTCTCCTCTTTTTGCTTTTTGGTTCTTCAGCCTTCGTGCGCATAACATGTCGTTTTTGTCGCATAAAAATAGAGGAAATTTCAATTTTTTCAGTAACGTCCTTGCTTACTTCATTCCCTACTTCCGTCTCTTATATCTTTGTGCACATCTTTTTTACAGTTGAGCGCCTTGATAAATAGGAATCAAATTCGTCATTTGGAGGGAGAAGTCGGAAACCTGGAATCTTCTCTTCATTTAAATACAGAAAACTTTTCATTTCTGTACCCGTCCGGCGCGGACATCGAATGTATTATAAAGCCCAAACAAGGCTGCACAGGAAACTCACCCTTAATTAACGAGTCTAAGCAGTACATAACACAGAGGAAGGCAACCGTGCTCAAGAACAAAATGCAAGCATGCTATTTTTTTTAAGTGAAAATCGAAATAACCAGTCACAACATGCTCGTTTTCTGTGTAGATAAGTTTTCCGTTTTCTCTCTCGGTATGATGACTTTGCGGATGCACTAAGCATTATTGAAAATAAATCCCACTTCAGCACAAAGCCGCTTATGCTTAGAAGGATATTGTTTGTTTTCTGTTTTTTTTGTTTTTTTTGCTGAAGTCGTTTTCTGGTCTTCGTGAAAATATTTGGCAGTGGCTTAGCTCGGCTATGCCAGGATATACGTAGCGAGAGGTACGTTTCCCTGGCTAAGCTTGTTTATCGGAAACTCGAATGGTGTGATCGGCCACACGACGGGCCTTCACATCCTTTTCTGTTGGTTCCCGTTGACTGGCGCCTTCCATAGGCTCCATGTCGTCGGCTATGCGCCGTCTATTACGCTCGGCAGTCTGGAATCTCCGTTTGGCAAAGCATTCCTCTCTCTGTTCGGATTTCTGCGCTGCTCTCTTCGGCTTCTGACGCTCATTCTTTCTTTGTTGAGTAGCGAACTGCCAGGCGACAACCTCAGGATCGGAAGAGTTTATCTTCTCTTGTCTACACCGCCGTTTAGCAGCGGCTGGACTCTCCTTCTCTGCATGTATGTCAAACGTTGCGATACAGACGCACACTACATCTCCACCTTTTATACGCAAAGCTGCGCATCCGACGCGCGTTTCGGGTGATAGAGACGCATGCGGCGAGGCGGCGACGAAGAACGCGGTGCAGCTGTGGGGTCTCGCTGGTTACCATGGTATCGGCGCATGCACATAACTGCTCATCCGCGTTACGTCATGCTCGGCTCCGACGGTGGAGCGGGAGTGTTGGGGCGGTGACGGCGAAGCGCACGCCGCACCTTGATCCTCTCCGGTTGTCATGGTAATGGCGCATGCGCACAACTCTCCTCTCCCATGCACCGCGAAAGGCTCGACTGGTAGCACAGTGTAGTTCTCGCTACAAAATAGAAAAAACTGCATTTACTGTAAGCCGTGAATCAATCAGGCGGCAGCGGCTTGGCGAAAGTTGCGGGGAAGTATCTCATTGTAGTGAAGCATACGACGGCTCCAACTCCAAACGCCCGCACGCGGAATGCTTGTTTATTGATCCCATGCCGACTACTCCCCTTAAATGTTCACTGCCAGCTTTAAAATTAAGCTGCGATTTTCTCTGAAGTATTGCTGAACTTGGGGAGCCTCCTGTGCACGTGTTGCGACATCCTGAGCTAGGTTCTACTAAACTTATCTACTAGAAAGGAAGGAAAACTTGATAGAAATGATATGAGCTGGGTTCATCTGGATTGAAGGAGCTTAAGTGAAAGAGAAGGAAATAAGGAAGCCCTTTATGCATTGATGAGTTAAGATACTTTTTTTGTCCTCCTATTCCTTTATCTCATTGTTAAATCTTTTGTTTCAGCGCATCAGAGAGGGAATTGCTTTTTGAACACTTTACTTGTTCTTTGCTTTGCTGTAATTCGTACCTTCTATCTCAGTGGAATGCCCAAAGCACAAGCATGACATTGATATCAGTGACATTTTATTATACTTATGTGTTACCTTGGATCTGCTAAGTATAAGTGCAACAAAATCGGTGGATTAGCCTGACTAGAATGAAGCGTCTAGATTATGCACGTATACATTAAACGGGATTTTATTTCATTATAGATGCTAAAAGCTTCTTTTATTGTAACTTTTTCACGAATGTTTTTTCGACACTGATGTCACTAAGCGTGACGCGAGCATAGCGGGCACTAAGTGAGAGCAACATGTGTGGGTCGGTTCAACGGGAGAGGACCTTGGTGCATTCGATGAAAAGCACCTCAGTTTGTCAAATTGATTACTTCTTTTTAGAAAGCATATTTTTTAACTCTGTACAAAAATGCACTCTTTGAAGAATGCAGAAGGTGGTGAAGAACACAAATTTTGCGTTTAAGCACATACAAACATACATATCAAGAGCAGCGACATGTCTGGGAAATATGCACCAAGATGAAGAAGGCTGCGAACACAGAAGCCTATGCACATTATTGCATCTGTAGAATGAAGGCATCCATGCATTTATTCATTCCTTTCGCATGATACATCTATGAAACTACATAGCGTAATAACTCACACTGACACCACTTACCGATATACAAGGGAGGTAAGCAAAGGAATACAGCTCCTTGGGCTTTTCCAGCGACGGACGGGAGAAAAAGAAAGAAAAAAAAGGTACCACTTAAACGAGAAAGCCGGGAAGCAATATACACAGCCCGTTATCGCCAACATTTTCATCACTTGTGTTATATCCACTGAATCGCAAATGCCTCTCCTACTGCTCTGCAATTACCCCTGTGATGCGCTAGCCGTGGCGATCTTATAAAAGAAAACTTCGTAATCTCATTTATACAACTACATTCGGCCTTCCCATGCCTCAGTTGTTGGGCGAGTCTGAATTTTTTGGCGAAAACGAATTGAGAACATGAGACTACAAGACAGTCGTCTATACAGCCGGACACTCAATACAGCGACGCTTAAACATGACCACCGTTCTTCTCCTCACGCAGACTCCAAATTCTTCAGTCGGATTTCACCCGCGGAAATTGAAAACACTTGCGCTCAATTTTCTTCATTCCGGCCCTTGTCTAAGCACATCAAGAGCCCCCAAAACACTAACATTCTTGAATCAAAATGACACCCTACAAAGAAAGGAAAAAAAAAGACAACTGTAAAGATCAACAACCATCGACGCAGGCGGGCCAAAGGCTGCGGTTTGCAATCGAGAGAGCACGATGCAATATCCAATCCCATCGTGCTGCCGCAGTCTTCGCTTACGCTATTTCACCGGTCTGAACGGATAGTGGTGGGGCATTTCGTTCGATATGGAGGCTTTCCTTTTTGTTGTTTTATTTTAATGTGTGTTGAGGCGATGTTTACAGAGAAGCGCCAGCTGGGCGGGATCATGATGGAATGTTTCCGCTATGATACATGAAAAGATTGGGCCGCCTGCAACCTCGTCCTCTTTTGTCAGGTAGTGATTTTCAACCCTAGCAGTGAGGAAACTGAAAGCGGTTCTGTTTTCTGGTGCACGAAAAGCACGGCTGCGGGAGACATATAAAGCTGGGCGACATATAAAGCTGGGCAGTAAAAATGCAACAAAAATGTAAAAATTATAGATGCAGCCATTGCTCCAAGTATAAAAATTGTGTTTTTTATGTGTTCGTACGTTGAAATTGGTAGGACCAAGAAAAGACTTTCGTCGCTTGCGTATACAAATCACTACGCTGGCGAAAACTGCGCCCAACATTTTGTAATGAAATGGCACGTACGTGTTATAGCAGTTCAATAAAGCGCAACAAGAAAATGTTGCCGTATGTTGTTTTTACGCAAAAATAGCCCGATGTGGATGGAATAAAAATAATGAATAAATGGTTCGAATAACTTTTTTTTTTACTAGAGGAACTTCAGCCAAACGAAAATAAGGAAAAAGAAGAAAAAAGAGAGGAGAAAAATGAGAGTAGTAAAGAAAGAAATAAAGGCAAAAAGAACGAAGAAAGAAAAAGAATAAAGAAACAAGCAAGCATAGGAAGAAATTAACAAAGAAAGAAATAAAGAACGGAAGGAGAAAGAGAGAGATAGAAAGAAATGAGCGTAGAACCATATCCAGCCGAAAATGTTACAGCGGGGCTTCTAATTATTTGGTGTTGAGATTAATTACAGGCCAACAATATTGAAATTCACTGCCTCTTTATTCAAGAAAGTGCACGCAAGGTTACGTTACTGCTTTTTAATTAACAAACAAATGACCGCTAAAGGATGGCCCAAGGAAGCCAATCTTACCAAATAATATCTAGCATAGAAAAAAACAGGCACCTGAACCTGATGCGCTTGCCTCATTCTTTCTCTGCCTCTTCATCGCAATTTCAAAAACGTCCATTCCGGTGTATCCGTCTTTTACTGACAGGCTTAGAGACAGGAAAACGTGACATGTGTGCTGCATCTCTATGCACAAACCGCTGTTTCAGTTTGAACAACATCTCTGTGGTCTATTTGTGAGATCAGAAATTTTGGTCACTGCGAACCCACAAAAAAAAACTACACTTTAAGTAAGAGAGGTACGTGATTGTAAAGCATCCAATTTATTTTTATTATTTCTCCCTACCCACCTCGACTATAAAAGCAATAGAGTGCTGCGTCCTGATAGGTAATTACTTTATTTTTTTCGTTACTCCGAGACCAGGAGGTGGTTTTTGCATCTTGACAAATATGTGTTTCAAGAGTCACACTTGACAAAGAACGCCTTGTGCAACGCATTTGGTTATTGAGGTTTATTGCGTAATCTTCAGAAGCTCCTGCTAATGAGCGCTGTACTTCTAATACCTACTTATACTTCCATTAGACGAACTACACAAAAGCCTGTCGCTGCATCGGTCGGCAGACTTTCAAAATGCTCTATCAGAATCCGCGCGAAGGTTGTTATAAAATATCTGCAAACCTTATTTTCACAGCACATTTTTCAAGCAAAACATGGTAGTTTGGGTTCTTTGGTATGGCACGACTAGAAAATGTATAGCGCAGCGCTGGCGTGTCACCTGCCATTCTTCGCCGTTTTCCTGTTGAGGTACGCTATATATTTGTATGTTATGAAGCAAGTCGCAGGAGTTCTTCATGGACTATTACAGCAGTCATAGGGAGTATGAACAAAAAAATATAAGAAAAAATCGCGTCCACGCACTTTAACATGCACTAAAAAGGTAGAGTATGCGAAATTTTTCTCCTATTCTGTGAAGTTTGACTTTACAGACCCGCATTGAATGGACCGTTTTAGAGGCGGAGGGAAAGCGGCCCCATGACATGTATAAGAAGCAGGCAACATCGAGGTCATTCGCTCTTCGCAAATGACGCCCAGGTTCTCTAGATATCAGTGAGACTCGAACGTTGCACTTTTTAGGGAACAAAGAAGTCGGGTAACTTTTGCAGTCCTCTCAACCCGAATAAGACAAGACGTTGGTATAGTTGGTGCTGCATCATATCTCAACCCGCAGTGAAAGCCAAAAGTGATTTTCATGGTATCAGTATCAAGAGAGATGTACTTGAAGGACAAATTAGGTTTTTTTTTTAAGGTTAAGGTTTGTAGGGGTTTAGCGTCCCAAAGCAACTAAGGCTATGAGGGACGCCGTAGTGAAGGGCTCCGGAAATTTCGACCACCTGGGGTTCTTTAACATGCACTGACATCGCACAGCACACGGGCCTCTAGAATTTCGCCTCCATCGAAATTCGACTGCCGCGGCCGGGATCGATCCCGCGTCTTTCGGGTCAGCAGCCGAGTGCCGTAACCACTGAACCACCGTTGCGGCGACACATTAGGGCTTTCATTGCGATTACGTTTTTTAGGGTAATTTTTATATGATTAGTGCTTTTTAATGCGCGCTGTTATCTTTTCTATAGAAGTATCATTTGGCTTATAACTCTCTAACTTGCCCAATATTGCTGCCTTTTCTTGTATTTCATCTTCGACTATGCACTGCTGATTTATGAAGGATGTGCAGCTCGCGCTTTTCCTGAAAAACTCTCGGAGTTCTCACCTCAGGCCGCTTAGAGTTTCGCGATAAACAGAAGCCCTTATCTTGGGCAAAGGAGTTGCTCGCAGCACACCACAGTAAAACAAAAGCAGAGTTTTTGGTCCGAAACACATTTGTGCTCTTCCAGCCTGCCTTCATATCTCTACCTGTACATACTTTCGCGCCTAATGTATTTTAGTGCACTCAAACACACGAAAGTGCCGAAGTTAGAACGGCCGAACACAGAGCGAGTATAGCTTGGTGGGCGGGTTTCAACAACTGCCGTAGCAAAGTCTGCATGCACATCTCTTAGGCACGCGCGTGTTTCTTACACCCGTCCTCGGCTATGGACATTAGAAATAGCTTGCTAGGAACAAAGGACCGCTTTTCTCAAATCATTTTATTACTTTGATAAATCCAAATGTTTTATCGGTCAGAGAACGTCGTAAGTGGCAACCTTTGTAACTTTTATTGACAGCATTACTTGACGGTACGGGGCAACGATCTTTTCATAGCGACTTCAAGCATTCATCTGGAAGTCACACAGCGCGAAATCGACAAAATGTCCAGACCCGGTCACATTTATCTAGAACGCTCTAGCGGTGATGTGGGCAGAAAATAAACAAATACCAGAAAGCAGGCATTGACTTTCACTAACAATACTTGCATTCGAGCGGAGGTGAATAGACATCCCAAGCAGCCCAGATAAATCGGTCCAATATTGAAAATTTATCGGCAAAGGTTGGTCCTACAAAGGAGCAGTGTAAAACCTACCATTTTCATTATTGGGCTGATTACCTGTGCGATAAAATTTCACTTCATTTGCTCCATTGCACATTGCTCGAGCACTCTAGACAAGTGCGACCGTGTGTATACAAATGTACAGTCGTCAGGAATATAAAAGGCAACAAACCTGTTGGTAAGAACAGCAAAATGTCTGGTTTTTCTTTCTGCTTTAAATTCTAGAATGTTTCCTTGCTATTATACGCCAAGAAGAAAACTACTTAGAAAACAAAATAACCTGCGCTAGTCAGGAAATGGTTGCTCAAACTCTGTTGCTAATCATAGAACACACCTGGCAGCGCTGACTGGGAGGCTAAGTTATACCCCTGTCACACGGCCAGTTTCAATCACCCTCGAGTCGAGGGTCTTCGAGATTCTCAATCGCCATCGAACTCGCCGCGGCTACACGGCAAATCTCAATGGTCATTGAAATGGTTCTCGTGTCTTACTCCACGGATGTGTGGCGCCACAATCGCTACTTTGGATTTTGCAAAAATAACAAAAATATTTGATAAATGTATACTAAATGCTGAAATACACGCATACGCGAAAGTCGTTCAAAACCCTTTTAATTGCACGTACGCGACGGACATATGCAGACACTGCTGTAGCCACTCTAATACAAGACGAGCCGAAACCCAGCCAATCCAACTGCGTCGGAGCGCTGCTTCGTCAGGCTTAAGACCTGGGAAATCGCCACGATATCTGAAAAACAAGGGCTATTTGTCTCTTGAAACCTTATGCGAGGGTAAGAATGGGCAAATCGAAGGCGAATACAACAGCTTAGAACACGATATTGCTTTGAGGGATTAGCGACGAAGCTGTTATCGCTGTGAAGCGGGCGGGCAGGGTGCCGCCTTCAACGTTAATTACGTCAACGTTAAGTACGCAAGCAACCCAAAATTAATGCGCTTAGTGCGCTTAAAACAAGTCTAATATAATTTTAAAATAATTTTACAGACTGCTTGCATTAAATTTTGTGCGAATAATGTTTGTTCATGTTTTTGCACCGTGAATGTGTCGTGTACGAAAGTGCGCTTAGCGCCGCTCGAAGCAACGCTAGCAACCTTGGGCAGCGCTCGAAGGCCCTCGAAATCTCGATGGAGTTCTGCTCTGCTCCGTTGACTCGATAGGCTATTGACTCGATCGCCATTGAAACTGCCTGTGTGGCAGCGCTCGATCGCCTTTGAGTCGATAGACTATCGGTTCGAGGGCCCTCGAAATGCCCGTGTTACAGGGGTATTAATCATGTGGCAGCGGCGCCCATAACAAGTAGGCAACAAACGAAAAACAAAGCAACATCACATGGTTAAGATAAAACAGTGGCAAAATACATGAGCACTGACACAGTGGAAGGCTTGAAAATAAATGAGCAGTTTTTCGACTGTCAGCTGTACGGGTAAAGCAATGAGACTGTGAAATATCTGTCAATTTATAGCGTCCATAATTGTCAGAATTAGTTGGGTTGTTTTCTTTAGCAGTGACTGTATACTTGTTGAACACTGAATAGGGACCGCACTGTTGACAATGTTCAGATGGCCACGTGCCGCCCCATTCACATTACACGTGCCGCAATCATTCACATTACACTTTACATTCACATTAAACTGCCTGGACAGTTGCCCATTTCTCTGCACATTTCAAGCAGCATGTCAGAGACTAGGAACAAACTGCACCAAGGAATCATGAAATGAAGCATGTATGCATCGTCTAATGCATCAACTAATACTGCTATCAAACTAATATTCGCGCTTTGGGATTTCTACTTTCTCCTACGACACAATAGAATCCTTTGGTCCATTCGTAACAATGGCACCAAAACGAAAATAGGCAATATACTTGGTCTCAAGATATCTGTTCTTAAATCAACCTTCGCACCAAACTTTAGGTGATCCTCTACGTAGTCACGAAATTATGTAACCGGAATGAAATCTACATGCAAAAAAATATATATCCCCGAGAGGCATTAAGCATAAAAGAAGTTTCAGCGTTTTCTTTCATCGGGCGGCCTTGACCAAGAGAGAACCAAGAGAACTCCCGGCGTTAATACCATTTGGTTTATTACTTGGGTCTTAATCAACCCCCCAAAAAAGTGCCCAGTACAAAAAAGCAAGAAGAAAAGGAAAAGTACCGTTAGTGTGATTAGGGTCTGAGAAAATCGGGCGCATTACTGCAGTGTAATTATTGCTGTGTAAAAAAGACGAGGCAGGAAGCCGGCGCTTTGGTGAAAACAAGCCGGAAAATGCTACAAATAACGCTGAAGAGGCCGGCTTTCAAATGAAAAGAAACAGCGCGTCTGCACCCAGCAATCACAAAAAAACAAAACAAAAAACTTTGGCTTGATCCCGGGCGGACGGTGCGGACATGGCTTTGCCTCGGGGATAATGCGGTCAGCACAGAGCGGTCCTGCAGCCAAGCGAAAGGAAGTGGCCATTATCTTTTTGTTGTTGTTGTTGTTTCTTGTGAAATTCCTGCCCTTCTGTATCCACCCAGTGCACATTTCTGCCTCGACTGAGTGAGTGGCAAATGGAACTCGCGCATTTTCTCAGAAAAAAAAAGAACGAGACAAGCTTCAAACTTTTCACACGCAGAAAAAAAAAAACGTTCATTAATTGTCCATTACGTCAGTGTAAAAGCAGAAGAAATTAAAACGGTGGTAATCTGGAAAACGCTGTAGTTAAAACGAAGGGAAGACGCGTTTTATAAAACGCGTCTAGCTCCTGTGCATTTAAAACGAGCTTGCTCTTTTGACATGAATAAGAGACTGAAATGGGCCCAAAGTTGGATTTTTACCAAATGATGCGTTCTATTAGTCATGTGTTTTTATTTTGAGAAGGTAATTTCTGTTCAATATAGCCTGTGTTCGCATAGCATTTTCTCGCGCCCATGTTCAGTTTAAAGTGAAAAAAAAAATTATAACCAATCCCTGTCTCGGAGGAACTGAAAAAAGCATAGCCACCGAATTTCAGTTTTCTAGCTTATCTCCTTGTTTCTTCTGGTGCTCATAAGCTAGATCTTTATGTACACTATGTGCTAAGCCTAGGTGACTTGGAATCACGCGTGGGCGAACGCAGAATTATGTGTAGTGATGTGGAGGCTATGAGACCAATATGAGGGGATTTTTTTGGCTGCATCTCGCTTATGAGCATGTCACAACACACCTGTGGAAGCTGTCGCCTCGCGCTTATTGATTTCACTACAAAGGTCTTTATCTGTTCCTCCTTTCCATCTCATTGGTCCACTCTCTCAAGTTATGGAACTCCACGCCACCTTTTTTCACTCGTTGTGGTGGTTCAGTGGTTAGTGCACCCGGCTACTCCGCCTGAGTACGCTGCGTGGAAGCACTTTGGGTGAAGCACTAAAAGGCGCCCATGTGCTGCGCGATGTTAGTGCAAGTCAAAAGATCCCCAGCTGGTCTTAATTATTCAACTACGGCAGTTCTTACACTCTATTTTCTTTCACTACTACCTTGCTCTCTTCTCTCAAGAAAACTTAAAGAGCCACATTCTGATACCTTAGTAATAAGTTTACTTGTAGAGCCATCAGAGAGCGGATGCTGAGCTAAGTCGGCTTTTTTTTTGATATTAGCAAAGATAATCAAGGTAGTAACCATTTGAGGACGCACCAATGACAGGTGCGAAAACTGGAGCTAGACTTGCGGAAGCAATTTTCTGCCAGCTTAGTTTGCAGCTTGTATGACTCTACATTTCAAGCGATCAGTGCATGCCGTTTTTATATTTTATAGTTTTGTTCTAAACATGTAAAGAGGAGGCTAGCGCAAATAAATGAGGGCAAATATTTACTGTGGCGTTTTCATCAGTTACTACTGAAATGCCGACCTTGTCTAGTACAAGGTCTATTTACAAAAGAACTATAGTATGTAGGGTAGGATTGCCTAGTTTCGCTCACAAATTTTCGCTCAATTAAGCAGAAAGTGTAAGTCTTGTTCACCCAACTTGTACCCAGTTAAATACACATATACACACTGATCCCGCTGCGAACCTGCAAAACAGGCAGCGGCGGTGTGTCTGTAGTGGCGACACTCTATAACTCCACTTCTTCGCGTGCATGGTTACCTCTGTAGTGCCCTAGGCATCCGCGACTTGCTGTCCTTGCCTCTGAAAACCAGTCGTCAAAGCACCGCGGTTACTTTAATCTATGTTATCAATGCACAACGTGCACTAGGAAGGTTGCACGTATCCCGTGGCACCTGTCTAACTGCGCCTGTTATTCAGGCGCCGTGAGAGGTGCCTTATTACGTGACCGGGGGCCTGTAATCAGACAGTCAACAGGTGTCTTGCCACGGCGGAATACTCGTTTATTCGACGACCGCCGCGGAACAGTGGCTGAGAGTCACCGAGATCACTGCGGGTACGAGATCACTATAAAGTCATCGCATGCATAGAGTTGCTCAAAATTACCTAGGCTGAAAAGTGGCGCCACCGCAGATGCGAGTTCCACGAAAATTTCATCCACCACCGGAATTCCTGGAAAATGAGGTTGATGCTGGCCCGGAAACGTAGATTGTACCTCGAAATTGTTTGTTGCGCCATGGTGCCCCTTTTTTACCGGACATTAAGGTATTTTAATACGGTGTTTTTATTTCTTCAATCAGTTTATCCCAATTGAAAGATCGTTGGTAGGCTGGTATGAAAAGTTGAACCGCATTTCTTTGATTTTTTTGACGTTTGCTTTCGGAATAGTCGCACAGTTAAGGCGGAATATCCTTTTTTGACAAGCGGTAGCCAATTCAAATTCGAAAAACTACATCCTCCCCGAATTCCTGCGCCTCTGATTGGTGGATGGACTATCGGAGTGTAACTTTTATTCTCCAGGTTATATTGAGAAACTCTGTGGGCTCATGCCTTGAGCACTGAGCGACCGTGTACGTGCGAAAATTAGCCTTCACTGATCCATATCCATCCCGGTTACTCGCGGAACGCAGTGAATCATCACCGACAACATTTCGCTACCTTCGAGGATCTTTGAATATTTGTGTCAACAGTGCATTGTAGGATAAAATGAAACAACGTAAAACCCGAAACGCACCATATCCTGCTTAAAGAAACTATAAGCATATCAAATTATTGAAGAGAAGACACTGAACAATAAAGACTATGGAGGGACATACCGATAAGGAGAGAAGGTAATAGCTCCTGGCTTTCTTTACGTCCATCCATGGAAAGTATTAAATATGCATTTGAATAACAAGATGGTTTGGTTTGTTTCTTTTCTTTAAGAAAGAAACTTTCCGACATGATGGCTGTGATATTTTTTTAGAAATTGCATAAGCAGTAAAGGCGTTAAAAAAGCATGAGCTAATAGTGACTTTCTTAAGGTGTGCTTCGTTTTAAAAGACTCAGTCCTTGCGTTCTTTTCAAGCAATCCTGCCTTTTAAAGAAGGTAAATGCATGACACAATAACGCATCATACGAGAATGACTACTATATCTCGCATGTAACGGGTCTGTAATCGATAGTTCTGACGCGCACACACTCGTATCGCGCAGAGACTGATACTTAGAGGGAAACTGGGAACGCGTGACCGACGCGCTTCGAGAACCGCTGCCGCTTAGAGCCGGTGAGAATGGGCGCCATCTTGCGCATGCGCGGAAAGAGTAGCCTTTCATGCTTTTTACCCGTGCTCTTTTATCGCGGAATTTCTCCGGCTGTCGTCAACAGCGCGTCGCGAAGGGCGGCGTGCCCACGCTCCCACTATCCTTCTAAGTGTTAAAAGCCTGTGCACTAGGTAAGTGAAGCGCCTGCAAAAAAGAGCACACCATCTAGCGGGGGTTAAAGTAAAGCATATATACATGGCTACAATCAATTAACCTGATATAAAAAAGCATACTTCTCTCTTTTTTGTTTGAAAATCACAGAGTGATTTGTGCCGGCCTTTCTTGATATTTTTACTGATAATTACTTCCGCACAAGACGCTTTTGAAAGTTTTGAAAAACAAAGGATCAGCTTTTTCTTTAAAGCACTGCCTCCTAAGATTACCGGTGAGAAAGCTGGTGAAGGGTTGATTTTTATCATATTTTTATACTAGCAGCCAGAACATAGTCTAGCTGTCGATGTCTATTAATCCTCGACAATAAACAGAACACGTTTTTAACTCCTTTAAAAAAAATAAAACTTTCTAATCAAGCTGAAAGGGGCGTGATAGGTTAGCGATCTGTAATATAAAGAGACAAAAATGCAGTTTCACCCGTTCGCACAAAGCACTTTTTGTCAGTATCAGCAAAAGTAGTGTGCCGGCTCGGGCCGACCAAATTTGCAGGCTTTATCTATGGCCTGTTTCAGCTCACGTTACGCCGCTTTTTGTGAAGTAGGAATATGCGAGTTTGTGGGGGCTGGAGACGAGAGCTATAATGAAAAAAACAAAAGCGAACAGAGCATAGTAAAGGCTTACCCCAGAAGTGGGGTGGGTCGTCTTTCATTCACAGACTCGTTGTTTCGTCTTGTTCTTCAAGAGTTCTTGAGTGTGACTGCACTCACGCTTCTCCACTTTTTGTCATTCTTCTGCATCGAAGGACACTGCAGGCCATTTTAACAAAACCACACCCCTACAGAAAAATGAGCAACGAAACACTGAGTCGTTTCGGCTGCTTTGGCACTCCATCCCGACTGCATACTAGTGTAAAAACCCTAGATTTTTCTCGTGATGTTTATTTAGAAAACATTCTACCAGTACAACTTAGTGCATTCCGCTCTACTGTTACTCTAATTAAACGTGCATGATAAATAAAGAAGTGCACAGAATAATAGTTCACAAAAACAAGCATCTTTTTCGAGATTTAACACCTCAGGGTGTCAGAGCTACTTCAGGCAGAAAAAAAAACGATGAAGAAGGTCGCTTAGCTCTAACGTAAAAAAAATAAAAGTGCGTTAATATGGGGAATGTTCTCTTTGGGCGTACAGCAAAGAACCAAATTGAAAGGGTTTAGTACCTTATGACCAAAACCATAGAAATGTACTGCGAATTATAAAGAGAAAACTCCTTTTAGGGATTCTATAGTTTTCGAAAAAGTCGGCGCATAATTTTTTCCTGTCCGTTGAAAACAACTATGCGTTGACTTCTGAGCGGGAAAAAAGTATTTCTTCTAAATAATACAAAAAAATGGCGGTGGTTTAGCTTTGGTTAAACCTGGAGTGACGCGATGGCTACAGCTAGCCGAATGGAACTTGGTCAAGTGACAAACCACGGGATCAGCCACGGAGCCGCGCCGCCGGCAGCTGCTCCACACCACGTGACCAACCACGTGACAGCGTGGCGGCGCCGCCACCACCACGGCGCCGCCACGCTGAAGGCTCGAAATGCTACCGTAATGTAGCTATCGATACATAATTTAAGAGGTCACTGCGGCTACCCGCATTAGAGAAATGCGAAAGCATTGACGCCTCCTCGACACTCGTCGCCTTTCTTTGCCCCTTTTTGAGTCCTTTGACGTTTGCTTTTGATTAATTAACTAATTATTCTGTCACTCAAACTTTTTCTTCGATTAATTATCATTCAAAAAACACATTTCAATCCATTTCAAACCTTATTTTCACTTCTTTGCTTATTTTTCCACTACTTTGCCCTCCACGGCTCTTTTCCCGTACACAAATTATTTCGAGGTCCGGGCTTTTTTCACATTTTTTTACATTATTGAATTTATTAATTACTAATTATCCTATTGACATTAAAATGTTTGCGCATAATTCTCACATTGTCCTCTATCGATCACAACCATTAGTTTAATGCTACCTCTTCTGAGAAAGTCACAATCGCTGCGGACATGTTTTGGTGACGCGCTTTGGTGAAACGACCCCGTCGACATAGCCTAAAAATGCTTTCGCACTAATAAAACAAATTTTGTGAACCTATGTTTAAAATACATAGTGCTACCACTGAAGGCTTGTTCCTGTGGAGTGTAAAACATCGAAGTGAGAACTGTAAAAGATGTTTGTAACACCACACTCTCTGTCTGAGTTTCAGTTTTGTATGTTGACTAGAAAATTAGGGAGGTTGCTGATGAAATTCCGTTCACTTTATACATACTGCCAATGCAGCTTTGCAAAGGACGGTAGGCCTGCCAAAACGAGAAGTCGTAGCGAGAAGCTTTAATTATAATTAGACAAAATTCTAAGTATATATTTTTAAGGTGTTGGCTGTGCATATTGCTCATGATCAGAAAATGTGTTTGAATCACTACGCCTTAATTACAGAACCGTATATCGAATTTCTGCATCATTATGATATAATTATGGTGAAACACCAAAACTGGACCCCAAAGACATCTCTGTTTTTTCATCTGACGGTCACAAAAAATTCTGGATGAATTTTTGTATTATCTTTTTGGGACCATACTGACATCATAATTTTTTGGAGACTTTTCCATTAACATTGCTGACGGAAAAGAACTTTCTTTTTCAGGAAAGTCATAATTTATGAAGAAATCTGAGTGGTATAGCCCCTTAGTGCATGAAATCAATGCGTTTTTTATACCTTTCTTTGAGTAATTTAGGCTTTGTTTACGGGCCATAGGTAAATAGTGTTTGAGCATTTCGACAACTCGAAAATTTATTTTTAAGACAAAAAAAATGAGTATTTCAAAAACCTTCTTCAAGCATTGCCCACACATTTTTTTTGCAGTCTCTCGTGCAGAGGTGATGCCCATCAATTTTCAGAACTCCGCAGCACATTCTCTGGATTTGTGCCTTCTAGATATTGCATATATGACGCGAAAAGTTTTTTAGAGAACAACTGTGCTCATTAACACCTGCCTACTCGCTGGGAGGCCTTTTATCTCGGGTATAGTAGACGCTCGAATCAGTGGTACAGAGAAGTTCGAATCGCCTAATGTGTAAGTGTCGCGTGATTCGCGCTGCAGTGTAGTTGTTTATTTTCTCAACATGATAGAAAACACGTCAAGTGTTAATGAGGAACGCGGTGGCCAGTTTTCGTCGAGAATGCGCAAGGAACTCCACTAAGTGGAAAATACCTGATAAGTGTATTGTCGAAAATAATTACGTAAATCTAAAACTCAGGGCCTAATTAGGAAAAGGAGAGCCTTTTATTTGTTTTGAAAATCATTCGATTCTTTCCAGCAAACAGGCCTTTTGCTTAAGCAGCTTTTTTACTGAACGCGAGGTGTATCTCTAAGGCTGGTTCTATAATTATTCGACTTCGAGAAAGCAGTTTAAATTGGTCAATGCGATGCTATATAACATCATTTAATCTACAAATTCGCGCTCCATAAATTATTGATAAGACTTCAAATTCTGGGATACTCAAGGTTGAAGGCAGCTGTGAAAAATCTAAAAAAAAGGCGACGATTGTGAGGGTGGTGATGAACTTAGAGTAAGCGCGGACGTAGCTAATAGCTGTGTTATTTAGCGTTCAGATGCTGACGCTGCGTAAATTAATTTTCTAGCGATAAGAATAACAAATAAAGGCATAGGGTTTGCACATGCAGAACATTAGCACTTGGGCACAGATTTTTTTCAGCAATGAAATTCGCTGATAAAAAGGGCTGGAGATAATAAAAACATGCTAGCAACCTTGTACGTTGGGCACGGAGGTGGGTAGGGCATGACACGCCGAATAAGAGTTGTGCATATATTTAACCCCTTCATTATCCACTGGGGGCTTGACTGAAACAACGCCGTAAGGTGCACAAGGACTGACTGCTGATTATTAGCAAATTTCTTGGATAAATGACAGTATTGCTCAGGCTTGCGTCAAATTCCGTCACTAATAAAGGGCAATTATGTCAAGACAAGCCTTCATCAAAAGTTTATAGAGCTTGTCTAAAAGCTCCTTTTTCATTTACCACAGAAACATGCCTTAGGCCCTTTTCTCAAGTGAACCATAGTCGCCGCTGAAAAATCTCTCTTATTTTTTGTAAACAAAAAACGCCAGATTACTATTCATTCCAGACAATTCTGGACAAAAGCATTTTTCAACGAGAAAGAATTTATGAACGCAAATTTTTTATATATTTTAGGATTTCACTATAACAATCAATATATCCGCTGATGTCCAGTGAGCAGGCTTACATTTATTAGCTATTGAAGTTTTTGGTGTCGTCAAAAACGTTTTCTATTGGCTTTCTATGGAAGTGCTAACTGCTGGATGTGAGCGATGGAAAAACTGTAAATGTCTGTTTTGCGACGTCTCAGAAGAATGAACCATTACGTTCAATATTTTCATAAGGGTGGCTTACGATATTCCTGTATTAAAAAATTTGTCAAGAATACCCCTGTCCATGTCCAAAAATGCTGCACATGGGATGAGCTGGCTACGCAGTAGCACTGTTAAGCATGCTTTGGGCACAGTTATTACACACAATAGACCCGAAATAAAAGGAATGGACTTTAAGAAAAGATGTTTGTTTTGGGGGTTGAGCAGAGGCAAGACTCCTCTCCTCTCTTCGCCTCCCCGCGGCATTAGTAGTCATCAATCTAGTGCTCAAGTATACAAGCCTGCAGCATTTACTTATGTGGCTTATCCTCTTGAAGAAGCACTGTAGCTTCAAGGCAGGGCGTGTAATCAACTGGGATACGTCATCCTGCACCATCTTCAGCCTAGATGAGAAGTTAATTGCAGCTCTCGTCCTTCGGTGTCTTCCATCGTTTCAGTCTGAATTAGCTCTATTTCAACTCACTTATTGGTCTTCCCATTGGACTAAATATAAATTGACATATAAATTGACAGAAATAAACCACTCGGTTTATTTCAAAATAATTCCAAGTGTTATAATTCGGATATGGTTCTAATCTTGTTGCATAAACATATGTTTTTAGTTCTGTCTATATTCTGGTACTAGGTAGTACATTTCAGCGAAACACACGCTTCAAAGTACTTTATAGGCTGCTTCTAAACATGGTATACGAATTTTCAAATTGCATTTGTTGTAGAGGTGTTTGAGTATTTTTTTAACAAGTTTGCATTATTTATGCTGATCTTTTCGGCCATGTGGTGTAATTAGAAATACCTCACTAGAATAACGTCTTTTCACTCAGTGAAGGCACAGATTACCCGATAAAGAACACAAGAATATTAGAACCTAACCGACACAATATACGTATATGTTAATTTCACCTCTTGCGTGTAAAATAGATCCATTGTATATAAAATCTTGATACAGTTTACCAGAAGCACAGTCTATGAAATCAGGCCGTCAGGTCTACGGGCATTTAAATTGATATTGTTGTAGTTTTCTGAACAGCTGGATGAAAAAGTCCGCGTCTCCGGAAGTGCGACCTCATCGTTCACTGTGTACAGATGCATATAAATATAAATTTGAATCAGCTGTACATATTTGAAAAGGCTCTTAAGCGTAACGCGCAGCTTAAAACAGAAAAAAATGGCCAAATACACAGCGCTGTTAAACTCCTTCTCCCAACCTATTACAGCCTGACAAGGCTTGGTTCTTTACTTTCAAAGCTGCCCATGTCTCGATACGCAAAGGAGCCAGGAGGCTGCCCGGAAACTTTCTTTTTTTAGCATTTGCTTCGCTAAAAGTCGGTTCAGGATTGTCAATAGTCGTGGCAGAGATGTCAAGCGAATATCCTCATTTACATTTAGACCTTAGTGGTGTCCATCTCTTCCAAAGCATCAACCGGATGACGACGCGGCAGCAATCCTTGCAAACTCTTTACCGCTCTCCAAAAATCGCAACGAAACACAAAGACGCTCTCAATGCGATGCTCACGAGTAGCGACGGTTGGCCAACTTTCATTTCGCGTCTTCTGGGGAGGCCTCAAGCCGCCGCGCCATTTCCCATCTGGTGACTTCGCGAGGGGCGCTCCTCTGTTTCCGGCTAGAGACAAGACTCGCGTCCCTTCGCACTCGTTTGAAAAGAGCCGCCGGCGCACAGACGGAGAAAATGGAGTAGCTGAAGGGAAGCTTTGCTCCGTCCCCTTTTGATCCAGAGACAGTAAGTGCCCGCGGAGTCATCTCCTGCGCGCAATGAGCCGGTTTCCGTGCCCCGGGGCGTGCCTGCGTCGAGAGCATAGAGCAGAAAGCGAGAACGCAATCTGTAAGCTGTAGGAGAGCTGTAGGAGGTCGGCATGGACTCTGTCAACACTTGCCGCCGCTGGGTGCGCCACTCTCCGTAGAATGTCGAGGAAGGCATCCAATATGAACTCGAAAACCGGCGAGCTGTTTTGACAATCGACTGAGCCGCGGTCTGTCTGGCCGGGGAAGTGCTTTTGGGCGCCTCACGCTTTGGATAACTGACGAAATGGAAAGCGAGTGCCTTCGCCCCTAGCATTTGAAGACAAGGCAGTTTTCTGCTGCCGCTCGCATCTGTGTGTCACTGAAGACGGGGCATCGTAGAGCTCGCTTGATGCCACAGCAAACACGTGGCGAAAGATCACGCACTTGAGAATGCACGCAGCGTTCCGAAAAATCACGCCACGTTTGTTTTCGGAAAGACATACAAAAGGAGCCACGATAGGACATTAGTGCCAACGTGACGTTGAGGCAGAATATGAAAGCTTTAGTCTTAAAGGCGACCCTTGAATTAGCCTATTTATTCTGGTTTTGTGTGGTCGTCCTCGTCCCGTCCGCGTTTTGATCCCCATCGACACCTGCGTTGAGAACACCGCTATCTATTGTTCTGTAATTTGTTCGACCACTAGACTGGGGATGTGGGGGAGCAAGAATTCATACTACAAATTTGTTCGGCCGCTTTCAAGCAGAAAATTCTCAATGCTTACTGGACACAACATTCGCTTTGGGAATTAGGTTTGTTTGGAAAATCACCTTGCATTTTTGGATTTTAAGCATACCTTGAATTTTAAGCATACGATAATTTAGCCTCTTTTTCTGGCAAACGAAGTAGAACACTTTCCGGAAACTACGATAAAGCAAAAGGCGCACATGCCGCCGACGTTTTCCATAAGCATAACAAGTTTTCTGTGAGATTGTAACACGGTGAAAAAGCTTTACAGTGACATATTCCCGAACGGGACTCGTGCCAACACTGCTGTAAAGAAAGACTTTATTTACCGACAGAGAGAGAGAATCAATTTTGTTTTGGGTCATTTTAGGCTTGGAAGAGCTGAGCCGCTCCACCTGTTGCACTCCGCCCAATGCTGTGGCTCGCTGCAAATATCACCCACATGTTGGGAGGCATGGGCTCAGACTCTTCGACTAGAGACAGCGATCGGGGCGGAAACTAAATGGATTCTCCTCTCTCTCTCTCCCGTAAAGTCATGATTGCGAGCATTTGACCATTGCTGCAATGTTTCTCGCAAAGCGTTCTAAATGTTGCCTCTCCCGCGATGTTTTATTAATTGTCATCTTCATCATTCATCAGCTCTTTCTGTGTCGCGAAGTAAAATAAGGCCGCTGAAGAGCGAGCGAGTGCTATGACGCGTCAAAAAGCGAAAGCGCTGAGACACTGAGCATGCTAACTGCAGCACTAAACAAGAAACGGCTTAACGTGGCGGCACTTAAAGAACCAAAATTGGCGAAGGGAGCAGAGCGCGCTGATCATATATGTAAAGCGGGTTATTGCGGAGACTTGTCTAGGTGCTAAAGCAGTCACCGACACAATGTGCGCTGCAAAGCTTGAAGAACACAAGCGGGCGAAGGCGGCTTCTCGTTCACCAGCCGATGGACCCTAGCAATGACGAGCGCAAATGTCACTGTCTGTGAGCCGTCCTATAAAAACTTCTTCCTGAAATGCATTTTATACTGACGCTTGCCCTCGCAGACATGATAGACTATCAGTGTTTTTTTAATTGATTTTAGCCGCTTTAGCACACCTGTTTTAAAAACTGTTGGAACTAAGTTTCCATATGTTCAATGCCCATTAAATTCATCAGTTATATCAGAAATGTTCAAAAAAGGTATATAAGACTGCTCCCGCTGATATTAAAAACAATTTAACAATACAAATAATAGCAAACCCACCAGTTGAGAAGAAGGCAGCTAAAAAAGAAAGGACGACAGACTGAGGAGAGGACACAGTTAGACGTTCACAATTGCTAACGCCGCAAACGTCGAACTGTGTCCTCTCCTTAGTCACTCGACTGTTTTTTTTAGCTGTCTTCGTCTCAACATGCATCACCAACTAGCCCGGCAGCTTGCTCTCCTGAGAAAAACAAGCAAGTTTTCTTTGCTAGCCACAAGAAATTCGACATCAGGCAACACGTTCACAGCATGAATTTTTGTCCAGAAGCAATGAGCAGTTAAATGACATTTCCTTGGGTTAATACTGAGAGAGTTATACATTTTAAACCCGAGCAAAAATATATTCGTCAGAAAGCTTCGCAATCATGCTCGTTTCCCCGCTCCTGCCCACGCCCACTTACAAGTTGCCAGCAAAGTTATAACGGCTACTACGCGGCGATATGGGCACCTGCGTTGTAACACACGTTACCGGATAGCATCAGTGCCACATGAATTTAAACTCCTTACAATAAGCTGCCTGCTTGTTCAACCCTGCTGTCATCAAATGGACACAGCAGCGCTTAAGCAACTGGTACACGATAAATTCAGATGTACGTGTGACGAAAAGAAACAATGTGTCGGCGCATGCACAGCGCTTTACCCAAATTCAACGTTTTCCAAAACAAGAATGCAGCACAAATATACGACGGTATTGCATTTCAATTAAATGGCCCTGGCCTTTCAACAGAGCGCCTGCCGCGGTGGCTCCGTGGCTTCGTTCCAGGAGGCAAAATACAACGATACGATGGGGGCGAAATACAAAAGCACTATAGCACTTAGTGACGTAAGCGGACAGTTAAGTTGTCGAACTGTTGCTCAGGGACCGAACGCGCGCGCGCCCCGAAGCTGGTGGCTTGGCCTCCTTGGTTTTGTGTGTGTTGGCTGTTTTTCAGAGCTCCTCGAGAAGCCGCCGAAATGGGTTTGTTTTGAGACAAACGCGGCAGATGGCGGCAATGACGGTTAACCGGCAGTAAGGAGGCCCGTCCTTGTAAGGCCGCACTCGGGCCGCAAGACGCAGCCGATGCGCGGACCCCTGGGGTTTCGAGAGGGGGTCGCGTGTAAGTTTATTGCGTTCAACGGCGGACCGGCCGCGGGACGGGCCGGACGCCTCGGAGCGGGCAGCAGAAGGGGGGAGCGCGACCAGGGCAGTGTGCGTGGTTCGGACTGGGTGTTCGGTTTCCCTGAGCTTCCACTGGAGTTTTTAGTGATTTTGTGTCTCCGTGCTGTAACCAAGCGGAAATGCGCAACGTCTTCGTGGAATTCGCGCGGTGCCCGCGCGACAACAACAACGTGAGCACCGGCGTGCTATTGGCTCCTTCAGTTTGAACGAAATTCTTCTGATTGGATCTGAGAAGCGCATTTCCTATTGGTTACAAAAAGGGTCCCCAGAATGCTGGGCGAATGGATTTAAGGGCGAGTTTTTGGCGCGAACGGGGAGATTGGAGATCGGAGGGGAGGTCGCCTGTGAGCGCCCGTACAATAAAAAGCTGGTGTCCCGAAGAAGTTGTCCAGTCTGTTCCGCAACGTGTCGCCGGATCATCAGAAGACTTCAAGATCAACACCATCGATCTGTCGGTCACCAACATCGATCGATCAGTCACCCATCATCAAAATTAACTCGGACGTTAATGAGGTCTGAATAAATCCATGACCTCCACAAGAGAGTTCCTCACATCTTATATGCCGCTTCGTTATGGTATACACAAAAATTTGCAACTTACCATTCAACATTGCAACTGTCACTTGCTACATCTCTAACCCGGATCACGCAGTTTTTTTCGTTACAAGGGCGTCATAGGGGAACATCAATATTTATAGGGAAAATTAAATGTAATATCGCTATTATACGGACTGAGAAGATGAGATGTAGTGTGAATGAAGCTGTATTTACTCCAACATTCTCGCCTGTTTTAAAACGTACTTTACGCGTCTACCATCAACACCTTACGCATGAAATCCGCACTCATGTGTCCTACACCGACAAGTGTTTGCTGCCAGCAGCAACTAGCGGCGAAGCGTGAACCGGGAACCATTTCGGCTATCGTCTGCTAAAGATAATTCGGTAGGAGAACCATGCCGCACCCTTGGCAGTTCGATGAAAAAGTTGACAGCAATCAGGAAGGGGACCAGAACGGCTCCCTACGGCACGTAGCGTTCAATTTTGACGGTCATATAACACCGCCAATAAGGGCCACGCACGCTTCCCGTCTTCCCAGCTACTTCCGCATTTTATGGTCTGCAGGCGCGCTCCGCGGAAACCCCCCAGGTGGCTGTAGTTGCTCGGGAGCATCGAGGTTGTGCTTCTCGCGCTGGACTTAGAGAATAGGCCCCTCTGCTTTTAATGCCACAGCCGGTTGAGGCAACCGGTCCACAGTGAACAGGTGGAAAGTAAAAAAAAGTGCTGCCACAGAGGAGGTGCCGTACCATCTTTATAAGCTACGGCTCCATGTGGTAATAAAACGGCCGTTTCAGTTTACGACATCCGTAGTATGACGTTCTTTGGTTTGCGCAGTTCTTTCAGCGAGGACCGCTCTACCCTGGGGGATAACGCCTAGTGCCGTTCCACATGCTGTCATAACTCTCGGACCGTGTGTTTAGAGTCAACCTTTCGTGGCATATATGCCGTTCAAGTGTGGCTCAGAAATAAAAACAGCAGGCATTGCGACGTAAGAAACGAAAGCATAACACCTGCACCGATGTTCTATCTGTATTCTAAGACTACGAAAATGGCCTTATTGGTTTTTCCTGACTTGTGATCTTGGGCCCAGCGCTCTGCGTAGATGACAGTAAACCGTGGCACGCCCTGCTGTTTCTTCTTTAATGTTTTCTCTTAAGAGGAGTATACTTATGCGAAAAGAAAAATGTTATCAAGAAAGGGCACTTTTTTCAGCAAGACAATAAGTTAACATATTTGTTGTACGACTAATATGGATGCTAGAAAGTTTCATCAGCTCGTTCGCTGCGATGAATACTTCTAATGACGCCGGTTCATGCTGTTAGTCAAAATTCGGGGTATCTCGCCTCAGTGTTTCAGTCTTAGTTTTCTTTGGCCTTCTCATTGTCTATTTCTTTTATTAATATTTAAATTGTTCTAGCTGTTATTATGCAGAAATGCAGAACGCATATGCTTCCCCGTGAGGACCTTTACGGTAACATCATCGTCATCATCAGCCTGACTACGCCCACTCCACGGCAAAAGCCTTTTATTTTAATCCTGTTCTTTACCATTCATGCCACTATAAAATCAACGGGCTAAAATTTCGATAATTTACAACATACCAGTACTAGACATTGTCGGTTAAAAGGAGGAACGGTCACTAATTCGACCTAGGAGTCAATGCATGTTGTGTCATTTTAGTTAGCACATTGGCAAAATCTCAGAAAATACCTCGTAAGCATTGCTTTGTTTGTCGACCCTGCTTTATTCACGTTCAACCTTAATATGATTCCTCCATTGCCTAGGTCTCGCTATTGCCAGCAAAGACAAATTTTTCATCCTTCTTAACTCGAATTTCCGAATGTTATTAACGCGTTAGTGTTGAAGGCCGAGTTGATCAGAAAATCCCGTGTCGCCGTTGTGAGGGAAATATCGCGTGCATTAATCTGGCAGGTGGTCCCAAAGAGCAACATATGACTTAGGTGGCCCACTTAGGTCACGTGACCTTCTGGCGTCATCACAACCTGTCACCAGATTGTGAGCAAACTGCCCATCGTGGCAGGTGTCTGTTAAATTAATGAATTTTTTGCTCGGGAAGAGCAACCGGGGCTAAAAGAGGCCCACCACTGCTAGTACCTGCCATCTCAGGGCGATGTCACATCGCTTAACTGCTGCAACATTGTGCAAGGAGGGGTATGAGGACTCCCAGGTATCTATGAATGTAAAAGAGAATGACCTTCTACATATATGAGAATTAAGCCACTACGCTGTCGCGTCATAACCTCAAGGCGGAGCTTAACTGGTCTCCTCCAGTTTCTTTATTATTCAGCTGCTGTGATTACTGTTCAGTTATTATATTTTATTTATTGCCCTTTATTCAATATTGTACCACATCTGACTCCCCATAGAAATGATTATTGGTGCTCTTAAGAGGGGCGGCTTTTTGAGATGTGAATATCGGTACCTTGATGCGAAATGCTCTTTTAACTGGTGGTTAATGAACCTTAGTTAAAAGCTGGCGCGGGTCTCGGTTATTAATTCATAGAATTTCTTTGCACACAGCATCGGCCGGAGCATTAGCCCAATAACGTTATCGTCTCTTGCGCATATAGCGTTTGAGGGATATGATGGTCCTACATGTCAGTCAGTCCCCAAAATGTGTCCTGCACTGAAGTAAACGCTTCAAATTCAATCTCTTAGACGAAGGACGGAATTCTCCAAATAAAAAGCTTTTTCAGTCCAATGACTCGGTTTGCGTAAACTGTAGTACCAAATGAGCCGCCGCGGTGGCTGAGTGGTTACGGCGCTCGGCTGCTGGCCCGAAAGACGCGGGTGCGATCCCGGCCGCGGCGGTCGAATTTCGATGGAGGCGAAATTCTAGAGGCCCGTGTACTGTGTGATGTCAGTGTACGTTAAAAAACCCCAGGTGGTCGAAATTTCCGGAGACCTTCGCTACGGCGTCCCTCATAGCCTGAGTCGCTTTGGGACGTTAAACCCCCATAAACCATAAACCAAACTTGTAGTACCAAATGAATGAAACCGCACATGTCGCTATCCGCTAAAAGAGTGGCCCTGCGCAAGAGGATAAACAAGAACAGAACTGATTCCACTTCGAAAAAGAGGTATAGGCCACCTAAGAATTACCTAAATTGGATGCAACATCTTTACATTCAAGACATGTGGCTACCGTGTACTTTCTCAGCACAGCACCTAACTGCTCAGCACAGGACCAAGCAAAACTGCAAAACTATATATTTTTTTCTGCTCATGACGCTGTCTTCCTTCATGCATAAACACTGTTGGAATAGTCCTTTTTTACTTGCGGGGCGTAATATGGTAGTCTTCCATGAAAGTTACTTTAATGCAAATAAAGAAGTCTTAGCTAGTTATTTATCTCGTTCGACTTCCGATTTTCTACTAGGTTTTCGTGTTGAGTACAAAATTCAATTTTTTTTCTGCTATGCGCTTGCGTGTACCGAAGACACAGGTGGCACTTGATTGCCAACATAGGCACAGAATGTTCTTGTTTCTGAGATATCAGGGGCTTTCTTGCATCTTTTTGGAGTACCAGAAGCACAAAGAACAGCCATACCTTTAAACACGTTCCATTTAGGTTTAACAAAGGAGCTATCGTCGATCTAAACTTTGTATAAATTTGAGATAAGCGTTTTATATATATGGGGCCAAATTACAATGAAATAGTTTTGAAGTGTGGTAAAATTTTGAATCCCATGAGCCACACGTACAGAAGCCATGCGAAAAAGCAAACGCATTCCAGTTTTACCTTATGAAAACGCTTACAAGCGAAAACACGCGTAAAAGATTTTTTTCAGCACTTTTCATTGTGAAAACTAAAACGAAACCACATGTGCTCAGTTCGAAGTCGAATTCATCACCTTTGCTCCTTTTAACGAACAATATCCAGTAATGGCAACTGAATGAAATATAGTCTGTGTTATACTCATTAATTTAATGGTTTGAAACAATATAACGCGAAAGATTTTTCTTGATCTGGGATTACCAGGTGCAATTGATCTTTCAGAGAAATTTTAATGAAAATTGGAGAGGTTGCTCTTTTTAAAATCTGTCAAATCTCGCCTTTTTCGAATTTTCAGTATACTAGTTAGTTCAACGCCTGAATAAATAGAATGTGCCCATTATTGTAGCAGAATTTTTTCGACGATAGTTAAGGGAAGCGAATAACACTGAAAAAAAATTCAGCCTCAGGTAATTACTCATTCTTGTCCCATTATTTCTCTAAAAACTGCCATAATTTGAAGGCCTCACTTTTTCAACAATGTTGTCGATTTTCTTGCTTCGAACATGTAAGAGGAAAAATTATTTTCGCATTGTTTCTTACAGAAAAGTATGCCTACAACTAGTAAAAAAATAACCAGGTTCTATAAAATTTTATTTTATTTTCCGTGGGGATCCGAACTGGAGATTTGTGCGATATACAATTTTTTTTTCCGAGAAAACGGCAGCGTTCGTTGCGAGATTAAGTAGCATTTCTTTGTGTCGAGACATTTGACGGTCGCATAAGAAGAGCTAGTTCTAAACAAAACAAAAAGTCATGAGGCCTCAATTACCGTTCTTATCTGAACGCACCCATAAACTCTGAACACGGATACGCCTGTATGAAAGTAAAGAGGGAGTAGTTCTCTAGTGCACTCAATTTTTTTAGAAGGGAGTGTGCTAGAGGGCGCTTACTACCTTTTTAATACTTTACGTTTAGAGTGCATGAATCCAGAGCGTGCCATAGTCACTCAGTGGTGCAGTAAAGTAACCGAACCGCAAACCGCTGAGCGAACATGCTTCAGTCACCGAAGCATTTGACAGGACCTCCATGACGCCACTAGCGTTGCCTGCGGCTACGCGGAAGAGGGCTGCTCGAAAAACGAAACTTTGAGAGCGGAGCCGGAGACAGAGTTCAGCAGACCAGGAGAAAAAAATGCGGTAGAGTTGAAGAGCTGCTACAAGAGCAAATTGCGGGACGCTGCGCGAGCTCCGTTTATGCTCTGGTGCTCTGACGAATCTGGTGCGCCGCACGCCAAGCGCCAAAGAAAGTGCCAGGAAACCGCAGTACCGAGTTATCCATCGCCGTTCGCACTTTCAGTGTCGGTGTGGCGTGCAAAGGAGGCTTTGTCACAGAAGAGAAATTCACACGAGATATCTGGGAACAACGACAAAAAGCATCCAAGGAAAAAAAAAATTGGCGCGGTTCTGTCTTATGCGCGTCTGCGCTGCCTCCTGGGGAGCCGACGCCGGCGGCGCGTTTCAGTGAATGCCCGAACGGGTCTGCATTTCAGTAGTTGTGCTTACTGGCTTTATCTCTCGCACTGGTTGTGAACTACTTCTCGATGGTACTCTCTCTGCCTGTAATTCCCCGAAGCTGCGAGCGGCGCATTTCCTTCATACGAAAGAGAAAATAAAACATCTGATGTGAAAGACAGCCAACTTGAAAAGTAAAGATAAATTGATACGGAGATTAACTCGGAAAAGCCATTACACAGCCGTCTTTGCGGACTGTCTGCATTCGCAGCGAGTACATCAGTTCTTCATTTTTTTTTTACAGTGCTTACGTCAAGTCGCAGAGTAAAGAGGCAACTAAGTTCTTTCCTTTCATTTCAGCCGAGGCAACTTATCTCATTGGATTCGCTCTTTTTGTTCTTTAAAGTTTCCCTTCTCTTTCGTTCGTGTGAGCGGCTCTGTGTGCTTATCTGTGTGCGGTAACAAAGCACCTTAAAAAATGAATTTATTAAAAAAATTTCGTTTAGAATTAATGGAACAACTTCTAGCTATAAAACAGCATCCTGAGTTTACTTATTATCTCTAACTCATCCAAGGCTCTTAATATTAAGGCAATTATCTGAATGTTAATGAAGTGTTTTAGCGTGAATAATGTCTAATTTTATGATATCTAATTTAAGAAGCATAACAGGAAACGTCATAAGTTGAGCATAAGAGGAAATAATTAACATGAAATAAAATTTTGTGTGTTTACCTTACCACCCTATTTTTCCTACGCTTGTTCTCGAAATCTGCACGTTATCAAAGTTTATTCTATAATCGTGTCGGCTGCTCAAATTTTAAATGTGTTACAGGGAAAAACCACCCTGCATTATGGAACTCTGCGCATATGCAAGCTACGCAGTTATAATCACGAATATCATTCGGGCGTTCCCATTGATCATTCATGACGTTTTTTGAAGCCCGCTTTGCCGCGTTAATAGAACAAATCGTCCTGCTTTGTATACATTGAAAGAGTTAGTATGTACCATAGGCGCCAAACAGCAGAGGTTGGGTGGCAGTGTACTGTCGTACTGAAGATAAAGGCTGTTCTGAAGAATATCACGCCGTCCTAGAGTTTCTCTCTGTTCAAACAAACAATATAAGGCGCAGATGTGGAAATCATAGCACAAGCAAGCAAATGCGGGGCGCCGAGAAGGACACACTTGGCAACACAAGCACAGCTTTCTCGGGCAAAAAATTTGAAAATCTCAAAACTTTGACACTGTTATGAAAATATTGACGGTATGGGTTTATTGTTCTGATATGTAGCGAAATCATTCTTTTGAGGTGTTTTCATCGATCGCATCCAACAGTTAAGACTGCCATAGAAAACCAATGGGGAACGCTTTTGACGATAACAAAAACATGAATATATATAAAAAATACAACTCTACCGTCGGGTTATCTGCAGATATATTGATTGTTATAGAGAAATCTTATATTATATGAAACAATTCCGTTCATAAACAATTTCCCACTCAAAAATGCTTTTGTCCAGAGTTGCTGCGTATGTTTGGTGTTGTTTTAGGGAGGTGTAACACCGCGGGATTTCACTCCAAAAAAGGAAGGGAACAGGTCCCCAAGAAATCCCTATGTAATAGGCGACCTAATGTGAAGGTCGCATGAAAAAATGAGATTTAACTGATTCTGCTTTAATGTTGTGGGAAGACGTGCTGAGATTCTTCGTAGAATTAAAAAAAAATAGCTGCGTTCTTGAAAGCACTGCTTCAGATTTTTCTCTTATAATGTTAAAGTAAAGTTGATCAAACCTTGTGCAACTCGAGATCAGGAGTTTAAGCTGCCTCGGAACCAAATTTGAGGTTCCGTGCTGGTGTACATTAAACATACTACATTCGAAGACTACTTATCCGCTCATCCAGCCTGATGTTGAGGCCCTGTTTTCGCCGCACTCTCCTTCTGCAAGAAACGATAATTAATGTGTGATGAAGAAAATAATGTCCTCAGAAGCTTGGCCACAACTTACACATATCCATAAATGCCTGGGTGTCAACCAAATCTAAATGACGGTGTCGGTTTGGAGAAACAAGCAGCAAAGAAGTACTTTTCTACGTGGTTAAGTGTATACAGCTGCAAACGCAAGCGATATATTTCAAACCAGACATAAAAACACATTTAAATAGTTTGTGTGAAGTACAGAATTACCCCCTCAAGGATATTTTGAACAGCCGTAGTAGACGCAGTAAGAAGTAGACCCAAGAATAATTATTAATTTAATTGGTTGAAAAGTAGTTATTCCCCCCCCCCCCCCCCCCCTGGAGTTCTTGGCGGACCAGGGGAGATATAAAGACAAATTGTTCGTCTGCAACATAGACTCATATGCAGCTGTAGTCATAATCTGAGAAACTGCATCCTGCCGGACGCAGTAAGAAATGCAGACTTAATTCACTCGACGTACGGAAGCAGGGACGTTCAAAGCTGTCCATTCTGATAAATACTGAGCTCTTGGTATATCCCAACCGTACATTTCTCATTTCCTTAATGCATATGGCTTGGAATGAACATGATCCTGCAGTGACGCCAACGACTACGAAGCTCTCGAGCCGACCGGCTGATGCTCGTGATGGAGAACTGCTCCTTGTAACCCGATCTCTCGCCTCGCTGCTCAATCAATCACCTGTGCAACGGTCTCAGTCGCCGGCGCTTCGCTTTTCCCAGTAAACCACGCTTAATTTGATGGTGGTTGCAGCTTCAGACTTTTTTCATAACAGGCTCTTTACTTGGAATAGGCAGTAGTTAATCAAGAGCACTCACTTGTGCTCATGTTTATACTTTACGAAGACCTTCGATGAGCTTGATTCTCCGCTGAATACCAATCCCCGTTTTTACGCGACTGTGCAGTATTGATGCTGAACACGATTTTCAGTTAGAAGATAATTTTCGAACATATCAGTAGAACGTGCTTTTCAGTCTCTCCTACCACGCTATGAGCAAACGATCAAGGTTGATTCTAACAAGAATATATATTTTTCATCAGCGCGCAGGCTCTGTTTTGAAGAAAAAAAGTGATGCATATAGAAGTTTTTAAGGAACACATTTAACATATTAATAACTCCTTTAAGGTGTGCAGCCTAGGAAATAATTTTTGCTACTTATAGTTATGCTCCCGATTACAGATCTTTTAGTTTTGGTTTTGTAAAGTTAGGCTTTCTAAGTAACTCATGATATGAAGGAAGTCGTAGTGGAGGGCTCCGCATAATTTCGACCACCTGGGGTTGTTTAGTTTACACTGGCATTGTAGAATACATGGGCTTCTAGCATTTTGCTTCTATCGAAATGCGACCGCCGCGGTCGGGATAAAACCTCCGTTTCTGGGGTCAGCAGCCGAGCACCATAACCAATGAGCCACCCAGGCGGGTATCTCATCTTTTAGAAAACCTTCCTCCGGCCCTTTCGTTTGTTCTGCATCTGAATTTATTGAAGTTTTATTTTTCTGAATTATAAGGAATGTGTTTTTCTTATAAACTGAACATATACGCTTTTCACAGGGTTGAATAACCAAGGTCCGTGTAATGCTCGGTAGTAGCTAGGTTCATCGAGCACGCAATAAATATAATCTCAATAACAAAAGCGCTCTCTGCGCTCAGCATTTCAATTACGGGCGATGGTGAGAAGTTCCTGCATATATGTCTCCTGTAAACATAAGTTTCGTTACGGCTAAAAGACCATTTTTCTCCTACATCTCGCGCATGTGAAAAAATAAAGGAAGTGAAAATTTATCAGAAACAGTGTTTTTTTTGTTTAAACATTTCTGTTTGGCTGCAGATGCTGCATATGCGACTTTTCATATTATAATAACACTCCATACCATGGAAGGAAATGTATTAGAAAGAGGAGCACATAACACTCCTAACACTAAATTTAACAATCTACATGCGTATCAAATTTCCAGAACTTGAAAATCAATACAAAAATCACGAACTTAACACCTGCGCAAGTTGACTCAGATTGCAAGGCTCACATCTTCGGTGCCTGCATATTTATGAAAATTATTTCCGAACACAAACGCGAGTTTGCAGTGAAACCACTGGAGAAGCTTGTGTACGCTGAATCAAACATGCGCATTAGTTAGTTTGTACCTCAACTCAGTGTTGGAAGTCTTTAAAAAACCTGCGCGCTTCTCTCTCTTTTTTTTACTCGTTCAAAATTTCCACTAATTAGTCTGTTTATCCACGCTGGGAATGTTTCTGGTTGTCTCTAATTAATTCGCAACGCTTTGTTTGTTTCCTATAAAAGATTTGGAAATCGCGTGTGCGTGGACTACAAAAATATGTGCGAAAGCAATCTTGCAGCTTTTTTTCTTGTTTATTTCTTATAAAGCTTCATTTGTTTCGTGGCTCTCAGTTTTCTTTTGAAGTGGTGAACTGGGCATGGTGATCTCAGTTTATTTGTATGAAGTGGACGGAATATAAAAAATGTACGGTCTTCATTATAGAATTCATTTCATGGTATTATATTGGTTGTTACCATCTGCCCGTCTGACTGACTTGTTCGCTTGTGGGGGCGTAGGGCAATCACGAAGGTTAAAATAAATCATATGACTGGAATTTGAAAAGAGATCTTATCACCCCTCCCACTTCCCGGTGTCCGTGTATAACAAACCACCATATAATCCTACACGCTTGCCATAACTGCACCTGCCAATATAAAAACAAACATTTACAGAACTCTTGGCGGTGAGATCCTGTTAGTAATGATCATTTAGCAACCCTCTTTAACACCGCCTTGTATTCACAGAAACAGATCGAGACAAGAAAGATCAAATTTCTATAAACATATGTTCGGTGCCCCTTAAGAATGGCGCTGGTCTGGTCCTGCAAACGCTCCTATACAACGTGGAACCTTCCTGTTTCCTTATTATTTGCATGTTGCAGGCATAAAAAAAACTCAGGCAGTGCCACATAGTGGACTTTCATTCTCGTTATTGTGGAAAAGTCCATGCAAAAACTCTGAGTACCACCTGTCAGGGTGGTCAGCTTGCTCACAAGCCACTGGGCAGGCTGTGATGACGCCAGAAGGTCACGTGACCAAGGTGGCCCACCTGGGTTGTTTCTTCGGCGGGTGGCCACCGGGACCGCCTGACGCCACCGCCTAACGTTACCCTAGACCCACGCCGACAAAGCCGAGGCCAGATTTTGCGGCGAATGGGGCCTTTATTACTATCCCGTTAATATTTCTTTCCACCACCCTAATTTATTCTCACGTTTCCACCGCTTCAGATACTTTAAAAAATGTAGCTCATAACACGACGAGAACTCAGAAATACCTACCATTTTAAAATACTTCACCCCGCTTCATCAAGAGACCTCCAAATTTTCAGAAAATTTTTTAAGCGAGTCTTTTATACGACTAAATACGGTAACGTTTCCGTCAGCTATCTATATAAAATTGAATTGAATTGTAATAACCATCGTTCAGGCCTAAGGGCGTCTAACTGTAACTAACATCAGCAATGGTTGAAAAGTTATTTGAGGCGCTCCTGTTCAATCCAATGACAAAATACAACCCTTTGTTTGGAACACGAAAAAATGAAGCGATGGCTTTTGAACGCAACAAATAATCGACCGGATGTTTATTATCCCCGCATACCTTATAGAAATGGCATTTATTTTTTGGTTTCGTCTTTGACACCAAATCTTTGCTTCCTTCTTGAAAGTTAGGGCCGTGCCTCTGACTGGCGAGGTCACATTTTTTCAACTAAGTCGGAATTTTCGCCATTGCTTCGTGTGAGAATGGCTGGTCAGGAAAATTACATCACTTTAGCACCGCTTGTGTTCTATTCAGTTTATCGTCTGAGAAATAGCCTGATTTTTTTTACCTATACCGATTGAGAACGGAGATGTTTCTGTGATGCATACTGCATTTTTTCACTAAAAAATAGAAAAAAAAGTAACACGCCTCGTGCGAACAACAGTTGGGATCATTGCATCATTTCTGCAACCGTTCAGTGAACATTCTGCCTGCAATATGTGACAGAGTTTCTTTGGTCTGAAATATTACCTGCGACCATTGAGCATATCCCGCTGCAAAAAGCAAGTCCGCCAGTATAAGTGGTACCGAGGCACTAAAATGACGTTGTTGAAGCACATTTATCAGAAAATGTTTCTTCTTTAAAATACCCATTTGACAGCATCGATTATCGTTTGACGATACCGCTTATGTGCGGCCCGCAATACGTATTTATCGACCATGTTCTGTCCTGTGATCGATATACGTAGACATTATATGAAAATAAACGTCAAGTTCTCACTTCTTTAATTAATTTATCCCCATGTCCTTTCAGGCCCATTCGCCAATGATTCATACATATTGTGACGAAGGAGAACAAGAAGAACTTAATAGGCAGTAAAATCACAATAACGTATGACACTAGAAAGAAAAGTATAAGCAATAGTTCAGCCCACATGCCAAATGTTCAGTGATTATGTCCTTGTACTATGCGAAAGTGCACCCGCCACTTCACTGATAACCAAAGTTGGACCGCATAGTGGTGTTCCTGAAGTACCTAGGTGCCGGAACACGACTGAAAGAAAACCTTTGCACATGAGAGAGAGCTAAGCACTGGCCAAGGTTAGGATTAAGAGGATAACCAGGAAGCAACATGGTAGGATAAACGGAATGACACAGAAAAAAAAAACGAAACCAAAGACGACATTGCATGCATGGATGTCTCACTAGGCGTATACAAATAAAAAGGGAGGTCTCATGCTCCTTGATTATTCCAATCGTATATGAAGAGAAACTAGCAGTTGTACATAAAGCCTTAACGTCCGCCTAATCCTGTATGCGTAGTTTTGAGGTTCTCTTTTACTGAACGCACTCAGCCCACTCTTCGCTCTATGATAGCCGCAACGTCGACAACGACGACAGCTGTGGGTGCATCAATGCGATGCTCAAGAGCATTCGTTTCTAGCCGCGTGCTCGCAGAATAAAAGACCTCCCTTTCACGCAGCATTTTTTTTCCTTTTAAAGTCGTTGGTGCATCTGTTATACTTCTTTTTCTTCCTGCTTTCGTTATCTTTCTGACATTCGACGTTAGCTCCTTCGTATTTCCAGATTTCGTACTCCTGGTTTCACTCATTCTTGCTCGCGCAGATAAACCGTGGGCCTTTTTTGTGGGCCTTTTTTTGGCACCCTCCTATGAAACAGTCGGAGACGTTCCTGTTCCCCACTGTGCCGCCTGTTTGATATCGTTTGTTTTCTTCTTCCTTCTTTTAGTATGTCTCGTTGTGACACCAGGCTGAGAAGTTTCTATCAAGACTGGAGCGGCCCTGGGACTGAGCGGATGTCAAAAGGATCTTCAACTTTAGTAGTTGACCTGGAATCGCAGCTGCAGCTCAAAAATACTCAGTCCATTTTATTTTTCTGCGGAGGACGCAGCGCAGCATAGAAAGCAAGGACTTCTACACAGCATGATGCCGTCTTTTAAAACACAAAATATTTTCTAAGAATTTCGGGCTATGCTACAGAACAGATGAAACTGAAGCCAATAAACAACAAATTTTTTTTCGCTTGCAATGAGGTCTTCGTCATCGGAAAAATGTTTTGTAAACAATGAACGATTTAGTAACAGAGAAAGAAATAAAATAATGAAACGACTGAGCTCCGTGCCAATAGCGACTGGCTTGGAGAGCATTCGGAACCACCCTGTTGAAAGCGTTCAATGTCCAGGTTATCTGGAAAAAAGGGTCGACATGATGAGAGTATTGTGCTGCAAATTTAAATCAATAAGCGCCGCTAACAGGTGCATGGGGTAACTAGAATTTGTTTCTGAACAGTACCTTCAAGGAAGGAAAAGAAATGAATTTTCACGAGCAAACGAGGGGAAGCTGATCAGGAAATTATTCATCGCATTGCCAGTGCGCTCATTCTGGAACGAGGATTTTCAACCAGAGTAGGTTTTAGGTCTAAATACTTTTTTAAGCCATACTTAATACCATGCTTAGAAGAACGATCTAAACGCTGCCATAAAGCAGGTTCCGATGAAAATAAGAGAGCATTCCGCTTATCGCGTGTAAACATTTCGCACGTAGGTACAGCAGAGAGCGCTATATGAGCACACCGGATCTGCATCCGTTAGCGAACATCTTCGCTCTGTTTAAACTTCTCCACCTTCGCTCCATCTCTACATTTTCAACTTTCATGCACCCTGCTTTACTCCTTCTAAGCGTTAATCTAGAAAAATAGACTCCTTCCATGTTTTCTGCAGGCTAAACTGACCACGTAAGCGCCTGTGGAACAATCCATGAAAGCTCCTGTTCACACCACCTCCTTCTTCAACTCCAATCCCCTTCCCGGCACTTTTTACAGGCGGGTTTATAGAGTGCCTCGAACCTCATCATTCATCTCCCATCAGCTTCAATTTCGCGCGCCGTGTCCCGTCTGTGTCATGAATACCTCCGGGGGAAATGAGCAAAAAAAGCGGGCACCCATGAATGGGATCTACAACGCCCATGTTGTTCCCGCCGAAAAGGATTGCGGTAAAGAGATTTTTGCAGTCTTTCGGCCCAAGGCGCTTAAAAAAGGTGCATCACCTTTACTTTGTGCCATTTGGTAATTTTGCTTTTGGTGCCATGCTCTACGCCTCGAAGGGAGACATTGTGTTATGTGAAGTGCCATGACCTAAGAACTGTTTCGGAATGAAAAGACAGAAATATAATTGGGATATACCCACGGCGGGGTATTGGCCAGGGTGATTGGCGTGGTCAGGCGGATGATAAAGATGATGATACTTAGTAGGTTTACCTAGTGTTGGAAAGAATTTTTTTCTTCCGAATAAAAGGTTAAACATGTAAATAGCATTTTTACGAAATATTGAACCTTACTTCACTAGAAAACATACATTAAGACTGTCGTGAGAAATATATCCGTTCCTTCTCGAGAAAAAAAAAACCTTCGGAATGAAAAGACAGAAGTACAATTGGGATATACCCACGGCGGGGGATTGGCCAGGGTGATTGGCGTGGTCAGGCTGATGATGAAGATGATGATACTTAGTAGGTTTACGTAGTGTTGGAAAGAATTTTTTTCTTCCGAATAAAAGGTTAAACATGTAAATAGTATTTATACGAAATATTGAACCTTACTTCACTAGAAAACATAAATTAAGACTGTCATGAGAAATATAACCATTCCTTCTCGAGAAAAAAAAAACCTTGAATGAAATCGCGAAGTAATGAAGGAAGGCTTTTATGGTAGATGTAGAGATATGCGTCGAGCAGCAGACTTTATAATTGATTCCATGATACTGATGAGAAGCATCTAAGCTCACCTAACTAAAACCATTCAGAAACAATCAGTGATAGGTCGTTTGAACGAAGCCTATATGTTTTGTTATTTAAAACGTTATCACGCACTGATAAGGCTACGCTTTTCTAAAGCGACATTATTGATGGATGAAGTGCACTGGTGAGTTGCAGTTTTTTTACTGAGAGCGAGGAAATAACGTAGTTCTCAGACTATACCCCGGGCTCATGAAATCTTGAGGCATGCCCACCAGCTCAACTTATGCGTGTGCAAGCAAAGAGAGGGGCCACAAAAGAACGCGGGGCTCTAGAGACTGTCCATTTCAATAGCTGGCCTGTTCGCATGACTCCTGGAACCTTGCGGCATTAGATGGAGCCTCCTAAGTCACAGTGAACTCTAACAGAGTAGAACTTCATTTAGACACCTTTTAACTAGAGAGTACTTCTGCCAGACTCATAATGCAAAATTAGTGAAGCTAATGTACTTTTGAGTTGCTGGATGCTTGAATTGAATTGAATCAACAGAAGTGTGTCGTCCCTGTCTATCCTTTCCTAGCCAATCCAATATTTTGGGCAAATTGCACTTCCATTGCTCGTATGGAGCCCGTCTTAACCAATGCAATAATTTGTATATATGCCAGTCCCAATTCTCACGAAGCACACTCGAGCCATTGCGAAAGAAATCCCGTCCTGCTCTTTAGCAACCACATTCTTTATCATTCTGCATAACAAAACATTCCACCTACTTTTTTTTTCAGTGCTGGCCATAAACAAACATTTAATCTTCATGTCTAAAGGGATCTTGTCACGCGCCGACAATGCTTTGTCAAGAATAACAAAAATAGTAAATACACGATGCATGTAATATCTGGTAGCACCGTCAGTTCTTCCCTTACTTTTCTTTGTCGCCTCTTTCTTCCGTACTTCTATTTTTTCATACCTTTTAGTCAGCCTCAGTCTTCGATCAGCGAACTTCTCCGTAATAAATAGAAAAATCATTCAGCGCAAATGGTGATGAATTACTACCGTTTTAAATGAACCTACTTCAGGGCGAGCTTTTGGACTATGACAAATGTGTACACTACGGGGCTGTCGAAGAGTGAATAGCGAGAGTTTCTTGAATCTTATATTGATATAAATTATCTCACGCTAAGACAGTGCCTTGAATTATGGCTTCATATTCTTCCATGAATAACACTCGAGTTGTTCTCTACACTCACGAGATGGCTCAAAGACAATTGTATTGGATTTGTGGCGAAAGTGAGAAGAAGATGTGCTTGGAAGTTTTGAAGAGCAGGGACTGTTTTGGAGCTGCAGACAATTTGTTTCAATTACAGTTGCACGAAAAACCTTTATCTATGCATGGCAACTGTCGCTTCATTAGTCTTCATGATTATTATACAGAAGCCTACGTGATGCTAAAGTAAGCTGCTTTCCTCTGAAGCATTGCTGGTCATTAAAGAGAGAGACGAAATCATGGTAATTAAATCCCGTTTTCAGATATGGCTTTTCGTTCCTGTGTGTGAAAACATTTAAAAAAGAAATTTCGTTGGTGTAGGCGTCAGTTTTTTTCTTCAATTTCGGGCTTACTTTCGCCTTTACATTCGCCTTGATTTCGGTACGATTTTCACTGCAGCTGTCGAGAATTGGATCAAAAGCCATAGTCGCTATTTATCATTTCCTGAAACCCTGCTCCTACTAAAAAAAATTTTCTTTTTTACCCTTTTCTGAAGCTTCCTTGATGATTCAAGAAAAAAAAGTAAAACGCGTGGAGAATGTGCGATGAAAACTAACCAATTTTTTCCTTTATTAATAATTAACTATAACAAGATATCTGAACAAACTGAAGTTCGCCTAGTGGAAGGTGCATGGAGCTTCGAGGCACCTATGATGGCTGCATGACGGCATTTTTAACACTTTCTGTTTTGGTAACTGTCGCGGTTACTATTTAAATCTACGAGAGAGCTGGAGCAATATTTATCTACCAGTATCATATGCACATTGTGATTTCCTGTGGTTTCTATTGAGTCACTTTGCTTTGAACTTTACCTTCATTTTAGTGTACGTTCTTTCGCTGATTCCGATGCTCATTTTTCTAGGAGTAGTAAGAATTTTGGTGTCCACTTGGGAAGAGAACACTGAATTCTGCGAAACAGCGATAGCTTCAACACTAGACGAACAAACTGCAACTCTCCGCGGCGAATTGAAACTGTAGACACAGTACATGAGAATGAAACCTCCTGTACATGAGTAATTTTTCGAGAGGAGGCTAGTGGTTCCTTTGAAAGAGGAATGTTGCGAGTAATTTTTCTACGACTGCATTAATTTAATTCATGAAGTGAGCACGCAGGTCGTAGCTTTGTTTCTGGTGGCAGAGCTCCCATTATGGTGAGTGTACAGGAGCTCCTGTTTTCTCCAGGTGGGCTTAGACGCATAGTGAGATGGGCTCCTATTGAAGCACGTGTATAACAGCAGCGGATGTATGTGAAACAGCGTTGTACCGTGTCACGACGATCTGTGTAGGTGCAACTACATAGCATGAGTAACCCTTGCACTGATGACCCAGTACGCACGGGAAGATGGACGGACAGACAAAAATCAGCAAACAGGAGAGATCAGAAGAAGTCTTCGGACGAGGTGTCT
Source organism: Amblyomma americanum (assembly GCA_030143305.2). Taxonomy (NCBI): domain Eukaryota; kingdom Metazoa; phylum Arthropoda; class Arachnida; order Ixodida; family Ixodidae; genus Amblyomma; species Amblyomma americanum. The sequence goes on along the minus strand of JARKHS020007726.1, from coordinate 140,903 downwards.
AGGCAAGCCCGCGCACGGTCTCGATGTCTTGACACCACACACACACACAGACCAAAGACAGCTGGAAGGCGGACACAGATAAGTCAAGATATAACAGTACAAAGCATTTGATTCGTTAAAGAGAGAGAGAGGCGAGGGAAGGCAGTGAGGTTAACCAGAAGGGTGTTCTGATTGTCTACTGTGCAATGAGAGAACCGGATAAGGGAAAAGAAAAGGAAGAGTTGAAAGGGGTGAGGAGCAGAGTAAATCTGTCGCATTATAACAATGCCTTCAGGAATCGAAAGGTTGTTTTGCAGGCATTGATAGCTGCCGATTACTGTGGCCACGTTCCGAGAATCTCACGCTTCGTCAAAGGCAAGGATCGAGGTTGTTTAGAGCACGCGGGACCTTGTCTTTTGGTACTAAACCCAGGGTATTCTGACAGTATATGTTATGTTGCATACTCCTACAAGGCATTTGGAATACGATTCAAGGCTCACTATGGTACGCCAGAAATCTTCTCAAACTTAAACTGCTTAACTACAGTGACTCTAATATGTCGTTACATTGAAAAAGAGAGCCGAAAAGCATAGGACCAGGCCATACGATCATTAATTTTTCGCCAGGAGGATGTAGCCTGTTCGAACGCATTGCGGGTGCAATGTGATACTCACAGGTTCTTAAGCATGCTGACGCCCTGCAAATGTCTAGAGGTTTTATGCACTACGAGATATCCACGCATTTGCTCACAGGGCGTGAGACGTGCCTAGGGCCAAGCTTAAAGAAAGGAAAAGAAAGCATTATAGGAAAATGAACGACTGTAGTGTAGTAAGTAGTCGTCTTAACGAGAGCAGCGCATTTTTTAATGGTCCAAGTTTGTTAACTAACAATAATAAGTTCGCTAAGATTTGTATACGAACTTTAGAGCGTTATTTCCAATTTAAATGTTTAGTAAAAATGCTGAGCAAAGGAAGTGGTCGAGCGAAGATCTCTATACATTTTTTTGTCGACTTGTTTTCGCCGTAAATACCCCGTTCCTGTCTGTCGCTGAAGCGCTATGATCACCGGAACTGGTCATCACGTCCGGCTGCGCGATGAATCTAACACAGTAGAGTGCCTGTGCTCACGAATCGACGCGGCTCAATGAAATAGAGTCAGGTGACAATTTTAAATTTCGAGCTAAAATAAAAGCAACCACAGTTAAGTGATTTCGAAGAAACCAAATGGAATGGGTATTTAACGCAGCTCACAACCTTCGTTCGAAAGTTTTACGCTAAAGTTAGCATTAAAAACGTGATCTATTTTGTGTCATTTAGCGCATTAGGCCCAATAAAAGGATTGTTATGGCCCGGTGAAGATGACTGCCTGCAACCCTGCCATACATGGGTCTTCTTAGAACGTGCGAAATTTTGTTGCTTTTCTATCTTGATCCTTCTTAGCGGAAATTCCCTTTATAATGCGTCGAAGAGGCAACGAGCCATGACTGCTGAATGCATCATAAGCCAGCAGCAGGAAACAGCATTATGACACGATGGTCGTGATTTTGTTTTTTAGTACCTCTGTTCTTCCTTTTACCTGCCGACATGGCTGTGCTATTCACAACTTTTACGCTTGTAGCGTAATGTGTGAAACTGAGCGACAGGATTACGAAACAAGCGTAAACGCTGTCTGCCATTTAGGAATTCATTATTAAACAGTCTGTGCTCTGTTTCCTTCGTTAGTCTCGGCTGCAGGGGAGATGGAAGAAATTGCTGCGACTGACTCCTCGCGCTCGCGTCGACTTCATTTGTGAGCGTCCGCGTTCTGCTTGCTGTCGACGAGTGCAACTATCATTTGTAGTCCGCCCACGCTCCCTCGCAGTATCAGCCACTTGGCAGCGCGCGTTCTTACGGTTTCGGCGTTTAAGCTTTCGATCTCTAGCAATGACCTACGTATCCTAAGTCGACCTACTATGAATACGTTCCGCGTCATTCGGGGTTTACATCCGAGCGCAACGTCATCGACGAACCCTGCGGTCTTCTGATGACACGTGCAAATACACTATGGCGCCCATGGTAGCAGTCACAGTCAGCCCTCTTTGCTCAGCGATTCGGACAGCGATTAGGAATTGAGGAACGTCATGCCAAATGATATCACGATTAGCCGACGCTGAGAAAAAACGATCAGGTTTAATCTTCTGTAAAGGGTACTCCACCTTTACTGTAGTAACTTTGAGGGCAAGCCGACTTCATGTTCTCTTTTTCGGTGTAACATAGAAATACACCGACATACAGAGCAAAACAACTTTTTATGTACTTGTATACACCCATATATAAGCAGTAGCTAACTTTGCAGGTCTATATGAATAAGGCGGACAAGTAATTATTTATTTTTAAATGGCTCTTTGTACTTAGAAGTTTCTGTTCCGCAACCTATCGCATCGTAAGCAATGAGACTTTACTCAGTGACTAGACAAAGGAAAAAAATTTCTGGTGGTCTGATGTACAGATGTAATACCGTAACAAGCAGCGAAGTGGAAATTCTATGATTGTTCTGAATGCCGCTTTTGAACATTTGCTAGCTTTTAACACGGTGACACGCTGCGTCAGCACTGCTACACATGACAAAAAATTTAACGCATTCAATATTTGTGCGCAGCAGCGTGAAGAAATTTGTTGACAACTAATATGAATTTGTGTCTGGGCAGTGAACAGTTAGAGATAGTCGATTCCGTTAATATCCTTGGGGTGCGTTTTTCAAAGCACCTTACCTGGATTGAACATGTTAATCACCTCCAATCAAAATTGTCATCTGCCATTGGTGTCATTGCCATTGGTGTCAATGAAAAGAGGAAAAGCAGCTGGGGAGGATCAGGTAACAGCAGATCTGTTGAAGGATGGAGGGGACATCATGCTAGAAAAACTAGCCACCCTGTATACGCAGTGCCTTGTGACCTCGACTGTACCAGAAGCTTGGAAGAATGCAAACATTATCTTAATTCATAAGAAGGGAGACGCCAAGGACTTGAAAAATTACAGGCCGATCAGCTTACTATCCGTTGCCTACAAAGTATTTACTAAGGTAATCGCTAATAGAGTCAGGGCAACGTTAGACTTTAATCAACCAAATGATCAGGCAGGCTTTCGTAAAGGATATTCCACAATAGATCATATTCACACTATCAATCAGGTGATAGGGAAATGTGCAGAATATAACCAACCTCTATATATAGCTTTCATTGATTACGAGAAAGCATTCGACTCAGTGGAAACCTCAGCAGTCATACAGGCATTGCGTAATCAGGGGGTAGAAGAGCCTTATGTCAAAATACTGGAAGATATATATAGCAACTGCACAGCTACTATAGTCCTCCATAAAGTCAGCAATAAAATTCCAATAAGGAGGGGCGTCAGGCAAGGAGACACGATATCGCCAATGCTGTTCACCGCATGTTTGCAGGAGGTATTTCGAGGCCTGAATTGGGAACAGTTGGGAATAAGAATAAATGGAGAATACCTAAATAATCTGAGATTTGCTGATGACATTGCCTTGCTGAGTCACTCAGGAGGTGAACTGCAAATCATGATCAACGAGTTAGACAGGCAGAGCAGATCGATGGGTCTAAAAATTAACATGCAGAAAACCAAGGTAATGTTCAACAGTCTAGCAAGAGAACAACAGTTCACAATTGGCAGCGAGAGCCTAGAAATTGTGCCGGAATACGTCTACTTAGGGCAGGTAGTGACAGCTGATCCGGATCATGAGAGGGAGATAACTAGAAGGATAAGAATGGGGTGGAGCGCATATGGCAAATTCTCGCAGATCATGAGTGGCAGTTTACCAATTTCCTTCAAGAGGAAAGTGTACAACAGCATAATCTTACCGGTACTCACCTACGGGGCAGAAACGTGGAGGCTAACGAAAAGAGTTCAGCTTAAGTTAAGGACAACGCAGCGAGCCATGGAAAGAAAAATGATAGGTGTAACGTTAAGAGATCGGAAGCGGGCAGAGTGGGTGAGGGAACAAACACGGGTTAATGACATCCTAGTCGAAATCAAGAGAAAGAAATGGGCTTGGGCAGGGCATGTGATGCGAAGGCAAGATAACCGCTGGTCTTTAAGGGTAACGGAGTGGGTTCCAAGAGAAAGTAAGCGTAGCAGGGGGCGGCAGAAGGTTAGATGGGCGGATGAGATTAAGAAGTTTGCAGGCAAAGGGTGGATGCAGCTGGCAAAGGTTAGGGTTAATTGGAGAGACATGGGAGAGGCCTTTGCCCTGCAGTGGGTGTAGTAAGGCTGATGATGATGATGATGATGATGATGATGATGATGATTGGTGTCATTGCTCGTCTGCGTCGCATTCTCCCGACCAAGGTAAAAATAATGTTGTACAATGCTCTGGAGGTATCTGTCATGCAGTACTGCATCATGTTGTGGGGAACAACTGTTGTGACAAAGTTTCAAAAACTACATTTGCTACAAAAAAGAGCTGTGCGTTACATAGCTGATGTCCATTATACGTACTCCACAGAACCACTTTTTTCTAAATATGAAATTCTTCCTGTGCTTTGTTTTTATTATTATAGGTTGATGTTTTGCTACAAAATTTTCGTAAAATTTGGCATTGATGATACACTTCATCAGGCAAAACTCTGAAAGAGTACAAACATTCGTCAGACCCGACATAAAGAAATGTGGTTCGTACCCACCCCGAGAAACTCCTATGATGAACAATCTTTATACTATACATTACCTTAGCTGTTAAGCTTATTAAAGCGACAAAATGTTGATCCCTCGAGAAGCCGAAACTCTCTCGTTAAACGTTTTTGTCAACGTATTTATTTGCAAGACTAGACCATGCCTTTTTATTCTTCTCTTTTATTCACCACTGTTGCCTTTGTGTGTAAATTATTTATATTAACTTTTTTTGTCTGATTGCTTGCCGTCTTGTTTCACTCTGTATTACCTGTTGCTTTGTGATGCTTTTTTATTTCTTGTGTATGACTGGCCGTCATCTTGCTGTCATGCAAACTTGCAAAGGGTTGGGACCTTGTGAAACTGTCCGAGCTTTTAGTCCCGTACTCCTCTTTTTCTAAGGAAATAAAATGATTGATTGATTGATTATTAAAGAACATATGTATTTGCGACTCAGCACAAAGTTTTTAACCTAATTCATGTCTCTTGGGCTGATATACACCATGTTAGATTGGTGACCATATTTTGATAATGCCTTTAAAATGTTCCAACGAATTATTTTACGTACAATTTTGAAGAATAATATACTACATGTTTTTCAAGCCTGATACGTTCATATTTTTTGTGTGCGCGAATATTTTGTTTAGCTAGGTCAGAGAAAAAGGATTAGACACATGAAATGTTGGTCTTAAGAACCCAGTGGTTGCAATCAGAAAAAATTCTTTTTCCGCCCACTTTCTTGCCCCTTTACCTAGGACGGGTTATGCGTGTGAAGTGTGCGTTCACAGCTGCCTAGAATACTCGGGTGCCGATTTTGCTATCAAAGGCTACGTAGGTGAAGAATTTCAATAGGGCCAAGTAATTAATCTTGAAAACAGTATCCTTGAAGTATACTTTCGTGTCTGGGTAATTTTGCTGCGCAGGAAGTTCAACGGATGAAAATGTTCGAGGACCTTCCAATCTATGAAATCGAGATCAATTTTTATTATACAAGAGCATCAAAGAATATCGCAGTCAAATAAGAAAAGGTGAACAGAGGTAACTAAACCGGATGTCTGCCGTAGTGGGTTCGAAACCATACTGTGATCAAACAGCTGTTATAGGAGCACTGAAGCTTAATTATATATACATTAGGGCAGTAAATAAACAACTTCAGTCTATATTCACGGTTCCCTTTTCCTCTAAAGTCGAACTGCAAATCATCGTGGGCGCAAACTACATCAGTTCTCCGCTATATTACGGCTGTGATTCTCTGCGCGAGTCTTAATAACGCTTTGGGTGCCCATATCTGCGGTATTCTGAAGTAATGGAAGGGTATTTGGGCAGCGTTTCAAAAGTATATTGACTGCACATGGACGTATAATCAAAAGGAGCAGTATTTTGATTTTCGTAGAAAGCGAATAAAAACACCTAGTTCCCTGAAATATGACCAATGCATCCATAACAATACATCCCACTGTTTGACTGAAAAACTGGCTGTCGCCAGCAGTGTTCTTTCGTGTTTTTAAGGCTGAAATTCTTTCAGCTCTGAATCTTGGATATTTCAGGTGAACTTTGTCCGGAAACCACAGTAAACATAAGGCGGAACATTAATTAAACCATTGCGAAATCTTGCCTCTGAATGCAATCCAGTAGAAACAACTTAAGCTACAAGCGGAATTATAACTGAGGCATCTCCGACCAAGGCAGCACCGTTGCCCGATGCCTTACGCCATTGGGCCATTGTAGTCACCTCTGCGCATCATGTTCTAATCGGCAGCCTTTCGAGCCGCGATTTTAAATCACCGCGTTCTTGCTCTTTATCCTCTTAGTTCGGCGCTTCCAAATACTCAGCAGTGCTGCCGCCTTGGCCGTAGAATGAAGTTAGCGAAGCCAGGACGCAGAAAGGCTAGCCTCTGTTGCCGTTGACAGACTTATGTCGCCGCACTCGAAAGTGCGAAAGAGCACCCTAACGCGTTCTTTAGCCCGAAGAGGGGCGGGCAAGCTCCGCGGCGCGTCAAGCAACAAAAAAAAAACACACGACGGCCGCTGAGCGCGCTGCTTAGAGCGAAAGCTATATGCGGCTGAACGGGCGGCACGAAAAGCGCGATAAGCAACAGGGGCGCCGATCGTCACACACACGCAGCATCAACACTAAAAATACTCTTGCCCTCGCACTGGGTACACATCGCTACTGCTCGGCCGAAGGAATAAGTTTCAGAACACTGCAATAGATCCACTCCGACCAGGCTCAACTACGAGCGACCAATGCCATGAAGGAATCGCATTACACTCTTAAGTTTGCGCGCTCACCGTCAGTCATGAGTAAAATTTTAATGCGAAAGCGTTATATGCCTCATCGGCAACGAACCCCGCGGTCGGTGTTGACCAGCAGCAGTGGTCTTAAGAATATCAGATGAATAAATTGTGGTTCAAAGAAAAATAAAGCTTCTTCCTAAAATGCGGGAAGTTGAACCCAAGCTTTCAGACTGTACGGCGAGCATGCAAACCATGGGCCAAAAAGAGGGTTCTTGGCGAACACAGGGTAGTACATGCGTTCTTTTACGACTGTCTGTGTCTGCTAATGAGTAGGTGTGTCGTTAGAACGAAGCAGAAAGAACTAAAATAAATGAAACTAAACATAAAATAAAATAAAAAGCAATGCTTTTGCATTAAAAGCATATAAGTGGTCGTACGTTCCCGCTGTGCTTTTTCTCTAAACTTCTCGAATCGTTTACGGCGTACGCAGGCGAAATTCTTTTCGCGCCATGCCGGCTTCCTAAATGATCGCCGATTTTTGAGACAGCCATTAAGGTTCCGGGGCGCTATGACGTCATCAGAACCTGACTACTGTGGCAGGTGGCTACCTGCCAACCGGACTGTGACCAAATTTTCAATAGAGGCAAGTGGCAGGTATATTAGTGACTGGTCGAGAAGAGGTCACCTGATCTTGCGACGTCATCACAACCTGGCCACCGTGTCAGGTGGCAAAGTGGCTTCCGGTTGCGAGCTACCTTCTCACGTTGCGGGTGGCAATAAAATTGACTCAAATAAATTAAGTGTAATGCCCACCTGCCCACCGTGGCGCTGCGCATGAAACCCAAGGGAGCTCGGCAAGAACGACCTTAGGTTCACAGACCCTATCGGTGGCTCTGTTGGAAACAGCCGCCTGCCATGGCAGTAGAGTATCGCTTAAGCGCCGCACCACTGCGTGAGTTGGGGTATGAAGGCTACGCGCAATCTATGAATGCAAAGCAGAGAGTTACCAAGTCCGCATATATGGGCGTGTAGCCAGAACCTAGTCTAAAGAGAAAGAGTACTTGAGCGGGAGGAATAGGCGTTATATGATGGTGAAGGAAACATCAGTGTCCGTGTCGGTGAAAACGAGGATCTCAGGCTGCTGAAGGGGCCAATTACGCTATTTTGTCATAACCTTAAGGCGGAACTTAAGTGTCTGTTCTGAAACTTTTTTCTTCCCTGCGACGTCATAAGGAATCTGCACTTGCTTAAGGACTGAACCGTAGTAAGAAGGGACGTTACCTTAAAAAAATGTCAAGCTAACAATCAAGCAAACCAACTGATAGCACAATGTCGAAAAGCACGTTGCATTGTGGGATTTCTTTTTCATCATGCTTGAAAAGCAAGCTAAATGACTAAATGGTTGGTGCTTCTAAGCTTTCTTTTATTTGCTTCTCAAGAGCAGAAGCTAACATCGATGACAAGAAGCATCTGGTAAAGACGTCGTGTCAGAGACCCCGCCTTCTTGAACCACGACGTCTTTGTGCCGCTAATGGTATATATTTCTTTCGCATGGATCCTTTTTTTATGCTCGCACGTGACATCACAATGTTGGCCCTCCAGTATTTAAACGGCATCACAAAAAACAAGCATCGTTTAAAGTAATGAACATAGGGCAGATTTGCCTTAAGTGAAACGCTGCTTCTTCAAGTGCTGCAGAATGCATGCCTTTCGTACTTTTTATTTCAAGAAATCAACGTAAGTGGGAAGCTTAGACCTTTTTTCTCACACGGTGCGCACTCAAGTGCTAATGTCAAAAGCGGCTGCTCGCTCTTATGCTGTGTAATTGGTTTGCTTCTATATTATTTGACAAACTTTTAACACCGACGAGTCTGTGCGCCTAATTTCGACACCTCATCAAATACACACTCTGCTCATCTCTCACTCTCTCCCCGTGGTGCCTGAAAAGGCGAGCTTAAAGTGTTTGTTGCAGTGTCAAAGAACGCAACTGCGCAGAACCGTTTTGTTTTTGTTTTTTCTTCTTTCGTTCTCTCTGTTCGGGTTGAGCTAAATTATTTTTCGTTGTTTTTTTTATTCGCCCACTCTTATGAAAGCTCTTGCTGAATAAAAATGGTGGAACTCCTCTTTCTTATTTCAACAGCGTTCTTCTTTCTTTTTTTCTTTACCCCCTTCTAGCAGCACGTTCTGAATAGAGTCGGAGCCCCACGTTTCATAGAAAACTTGTTTTAAACAACCATGTAGGAGTCGTTAAATGGTTGCGTACATCTCACTACTATTTCACTGTGAAAGTGCTATGATTCTAAATTTTCTCTGCGTATGCAATGTTAGCTAGAATTGTGCACTCCTCATCATTGGTCGGTTCTCATGTCATCAGAGCACGAAAAACAATATCGTCGTCAACAGTTTGTAGTGAGAGATGTGCTGTCCAAAATGCCCACAGACACGCACTCACTACACCCAGAATCTCCAGAAAACACAGTTTGAGTATTCATGTCACATATTCGGAACAACTGTTTGAGGAGAAGTTCCAAAGGAAGAAGGACACAGACAAGTGGGCAACCAAACGTGATATACTTTATGATAGGCTTCACTGCATGAAGTATATCTTAGAGGCTACGCAATCGGGTACGAGATAAATGCATACAATCGTGTCGCTTTTTGCGGCAATATAAAATACATGTTCCATCCACAAGGAAAGGGCAAGTCGATAAGCGTGCTTACATATAACGAACAGTGGTTTGAAATCTAATGCCGTCTGAAGAGGCCAAAAAGAAAACATCGAAGATATAGCCAGGAGAAAAAAAACTAGGAGCACCGCCATGACAAAATAATCAATGATCTTTCAGCGACACAACACCTCGAAGCAACAATTTCAGGTCCGCTCACAAGCGATGTGTACACTTCGGTGTTTCGTGGGCTCTTCTGTGTGAGTGCTTTGATTCCTATGCCCTTGCATTAACGACGATTAGTGCTGGATAAAAACGTGAAGCACTGGGAAAAAATTCAGGAGGGCACTTCGTTAAACTGATGTGCGGTGAGGCGAAAGCCTTTAGCGTGGTGTTGCTGTTTGTGTAACGGATGTGTGGTTAAGATGTTAATTAAGCACATAATTGTTTGTGAATCTTAAATGCTGGAGACACTGGAGCGCATTTGGGAGGCATCCGTATGATAAGACGCATTTCTGCAAACACTCTCCAGCGTCTTAGACAAAGAGAACAGCGTATGCGTTGGCGGGAAGTAGCGTAGTCGTTAGCACGGTCGGCTGCGGAACGGAAGGATGGTGGTTCGAATCCCGTCGTGCACAAGAATTTTTTTCTCACCTCCGGTCGAAGAGCGTGTTACGGACGGATGAGAGCATGACCCTTTAAGGCTTTTGCCTTCAAACCAAAAGCCTTGATGGGATATCGCGTCGTGCCGTCCGTGCACTCACTGTATCTTTCTGGCTATTCTCAGCGCATGCACAACGTTATATTCGAAGAAGAATGCGGCAAAGCCTTGTAATGTTTATTTGTTCATGCTCAAGTCAAGCGGCATCGGTATTTATAGTTTTGTTTGTGATTCACGACGCAGCCAGATATATCTCGACTGATCGGACCCCGGCGGAACCGATTATGCGTAGTTTGAGACACCTATGATTAACTGCACGCCATCTCTTGAAAGTTCGTTGTCAGCTTTGAATTGAGCATGTCCTAAAGCGGCGGGTACAGTTTTCGACGACCGCCGAGCGCGCTTGTTGCTATCGCGGCCGCCGAATCATTCAGTACTTCGTGGGCGCAGGTCATCTCTATGAACAGTCTCTTCTAGAAGCTTTGTCTACCGGACTGCTGTCACCATTATGTGACAATAGAGAGGTTTAATACAGCGAGCTTTGTGTGACTACGTGCTTAGCGGTATAGCGGGTCCAGGGTGTGCATGCGCAGGAACCTGACGGTGAAATCGCATTAGCGTACATACGCAATTTTTCGAAGTTGCCGGTCTCGTAAGTGATAATTCCATCTCCTTATTTCTTTTCCTTTAAACATAAGCCCCCATAAACGCACAGTCCCCCACACCAACAGGGACACATTCCACCAAATTCTCGCTTCACACACAACTTCAAACTTTCCATACCGTGACTGGCTTTCATATCTCCATACGGTCCGAGACGCCGCAAATAAAAACAAGGCGCACATCATCCCCTCCCTCCTCACCTGGCCCCCACCTCATTCATTTTCGGAAACACCGCAAACGGCTCATTAGGCGTTTTAGTCAGCAAACCCGCAACCTCCACCTCAAAACCCTTGGAGATTTCCCAGATAAAAATATCATCCGACACTGTGCAGCACTCGACACCTCAATTATAACCAAGAATGCGATAAGATTAATGGTGCTCTTGGCTAGAAGCCAACCTGGGCTCTAATCCACTAGCAAAAATGTTTCCTAACGTCTATACTCAACCGCCTCTTTCCAACTGGTACCCGGCATACGTCGGCCCACCGCGTCGTGACTAACATCGCCTTTTTACCGTTTTCGAGCTACACCTTGCTCTAGAGCCAAACTCAAATCCTCGCCCGCAGGAGAAGACAAGGTGACTTATTCAATCTAAAGCAACCTTTCTGAACCCGCTAAACAAGACCTTCTATCCACCATCAACAAGTATCGGCCACAGGGCACACTTCTAATGCAGTGGTAGACGTCCGCTATTTTTATGATTCCCAATCATGGCTAACCGTCTAACCTCCCCAACGTTCGTCTAATATCCTTGAGTTGTTGCGTCGGAGAGACGATGGAAAAGATAGTCCTGGATCAATTTCACGAGTATCTAGACGTCATCACCTGTTTGTCGCATACTGGTATTTGCTTCCACCTAAGAACTCTTTTTAAACCTCCAGCACTGTTTTATCTGCCCCCATCTGCGCATGTCCGTGCGGAGGTTACGGTTCATGTGTGGAAGCCATTTTGATAAGATGCGCCGAGATGATGCACTGAACTACATCCAACAAAGCACATGCGGCCACAGCACCTGCACCTATTTTCTTAAATTTCTGCCGGGCGAGACAGCTCGTTTCCGCTTGCATGACAACCTCACCGTCCTATTACACTCACTCGTGGCACAACTTGGGGCGCAGTGTTGCCTCCAACCATATTCAATCTTTGCATAGACCCGCTGGCTCACTAATTACAGGACATTCCCCGCCTGCAACACATCTTGTATGCTGATGACCTTACACTCTGGTGCACCCACGGGTCGCCCGGAGTGGTGATGGACACTCTGCATTAAGGCTTAGACACAATCTCCTTGTTCATTTCTCAAGCTGGTCTCCTTTCTCTCTCTGAGAAATCTGTTACCTCTCCATTCTTATACCCCCAACTAGCATTCGATACACTGCACTATTTCGCTTTCCACTAAAAACAAGCCCATGCCACGAGTAATTTCTTCCGAGGTACTGAGTATGCAACTTCACTCAAAAAACAACCCCTCCGCCATCCCCCAGGTCTTGAATACCTGTCACCCCGCTACACAATTGATCCGACGGATCGTAAGATGTCACGCCGGCCTGCACAGAAAGAAGCTAGTCAATTGGCGCATGTTGCTTTATTTCGTATATACGTTGACACAACAGCGCACCAAGGTCACATCTACACTGCAGCTCCCTGTACATGGCGACCCTGCAGCTCCCTGTCCACACATAAACCACACTGGTCTCTTCCTCCATCTCCTATCAATTTGTCAACCTCCAGTGGGATCGCCAACTTGCTCCCCTGTCCTGCATCCTTCGAGGGCGCTGGATCCTAGCACAATTTGGCGTCCCATACATCGACCTTCCACTCGACGTCCCGGCGCCTCCACTTCCTTCCACCTTCCGTATCGGCCCCATTCACCGTAGCATGTCCCCTGGCCTTCACGAGGGACGGCGTCAAGCAAAGGCTCACTACCACTGTTTTCCGATCTCCACACGTTCTGTGGCGTACACAGACGCGTCCCACACACAGGACTTCGGTTTCGCTGCAAAATCTATGCCCTGACCCATCGTAATCTTCATAGAGCCCCATTTAATGCTGGTTTTCTAAGCAAGGCCGAAAATCAGGCAGACATCTCCTACTCCATTAAAGTTCTTTTGCTCCTCCTCCTCCTATACACCCATACTCATCCACTCTTCAGTCCTACACCTGCGGCCGCTACCTCAATCCTACCCTTACCGTTACCCTAGAGCTAATCCAAATAGCACACGTGAGCCAGATGATCCCACCACTATCTCAAACCTCCAAATATATGGTGTACACCAATTGCCAGGACGCTCTCCGCTCAACTCTGAAAAACACCCTACCCCCCGACCTGAGGGAGGAACTCGAAGGTGCACTGTTACCAATCCATCCAGCCACCGCCATTCTTAGTTGGATTCTGAGCCATTCAGAGATTGTACAAAATGAACTGGCTAAAAAATTACCCCGTGATATTCAGAACCGGACAACGGTAATCGTCTTTGGCAGCCCACTTATGAGGGCTAAGGTAACAGCCTACAAACGCATCATCCGCAACAATTACAAGCACTTTGAGCTGTACATCACCCACAACCCAGCGCCCCACCCTGACCTCACCGCATCCGGGCCATATATCCTTCGTAAATTCATACAGACACCCTCGTCATGCTTGCTCCTCTCTATATGTACCGCGTTTGTTCAGCCCGTTGTGCCCCAAAAGCCAAACCTTTTATGAGAATTGCGAGCATTGTATCTTATTCTGTCCTGTCGTTGTTCAATCGCCCCGTTTTCCTCACTTGTAACCTTGCTTCTGGTGTGCTTGGCTGGGCTCCGCTCAACGGAATGATGGGCTGGTACTGATGCGACAAGCCACGGAGTTGCTTAGCGCTTGATACTGCGCAGAAAAATGAATGTTTTTCTCTGCCTTGCGGCATTTACGCTCTTACAGTGAAAACATGGCGGCGTCCTTCCAAGCGACAGCCGCCCGCTTCGGCCGAATAAGCAGTCCTTGTGGTCCCGGTCGGCGCGTTTATAGGTAACTATTTGTGTTGTTGCCTTCCGCTATGACCACTTTGCTTCGACGACAAATTGTGAGATGCTGTTGAAACCACTTTCTGATATACACTTTCGATACTGTCTCACTCAGACCTAATGAGGTTTCTCGCTGCGCTGCAACTGTCTGCAGCTGCTGAGAACGCAACAGGAATATGGTTTGAGCTTTGTCACGGTATTTCATGGTTTTCAGTAATTTACCGCGGCAAATAATATTGTCACGAGGTGGTGACGGGAACTCCGCCGGGGTCACGTAGCACCGACTGGGGTCCGGTCTTGAGGAAGGCACAGAGCAGCTCGTAAGAGAATACTTTAATAGGCTGGCTTACGCCCACTAAGAACAGCTCTGAAAACTCAGCGGCGGCGACAGCAGCGAATGTGCTCGGCGGTCGTCGACTAACAGAATGCCCGCCGCTCTTAGCCGTGCTCGATTTTAAAGGCGGCAAGGAAAGTTCTAGAACATAGTAGGCACACTTGTGCGAGGCTAGGAAAAATCGAGATAACTCTGGTCGCGTCTCGCGTCCCAGAAAAGTGATAATGCGGCGTGCCTGCCGCGATAAGAAGATCAGACAAAAAAAGCAAGCTTCGCGGCAATATTAAGCATGTGTAAGTATTTTGAGCAATGCATGTCATGAAAGAAAAATATACTTGCTCGAGTGGTTTCTACTTGGCATTTCTCTAACTAAATGAGGCCACAGCATTTACGTCTCCTTTTTCACATGATTTTATTCGCCGAGGCATTTTATTGGTCATTTTGCCGGCGGAAGCAAGCTGCTGGGCTGTATTAATACGCTGTAAAGAGTAATATATAATATTTTGTCTAATTAGAAGGCTTGGCAACCAATCTAAAAGAGCTTTCCGCCTCAATGTAATGCAGAGCGTGTTGGTTGTTTTTGGAACGCTATAATATAACTCTCTGTGGGGATAAGTAATTTTCCTTCGATCCAATACCAAGCTGAAGTTGCACTAAAACTATGTAATATCTTCAGCGAGGCGTCGCGACTTGGTTGCAAAACGATAAAGAATCTTAAAGGCCAGAATAGGAAACGTCGTTGTCTCGCTAGCTATTAAATGCTAGGCTAAAAAATAGAATTCAGTGGAAGCTTGGGTAATAAACGTTGGTGTTTTCTTGACTACCCCAGCTAAATTAAACTGAAAGCGGAATAAAAAAATAGAAGCAACAAAATGCTTTTTCATCTAGGTACCCGAAGGACCCGGAAGGGCAATATTTAGGGTGATGGTTCAATAAGGAATAGCGAAAGCTCACAGGACAGGCAAATATGGCAATTCAATGGAAAACTTAAAAATGACGCCAAAAAAGGAGGACCAAAAGAGAGTGACAGAAAAAAGAAAACTAGTGCAAAATAGTATATTCAAGGAAAACATGCAGCAGTTTTATGATAAGTTTATAACCAGAGAGGCACAAGTGATCCGAAGCCACAGAACAGAAAACCATTAAAACTATGCCCCAGGCAAAAAGATGACGTAAACAGAGCAGCCCTGGCGGTGATGCGTGAGGTAAGCCAAACGCTGCAAGGAAAGAGCAGCTCAACAGAAAGGATTGGGGGTATACGGTTTGGGAGGGATCAAGCTCTGACCTTTTTGTCAGCAGTGCCGTACAACAGGAAGCGATGTTCTGTCGAGCCGTTCTTAGCTTTTTCCTAGTTCATGCCGTCTACGCTGAATGCGTCTTGTTCCGCTGCCTTCCCTCGAGGCGCCATGCTGGGTGCCACGTCGAGGCAGTACAGGGCTTAGTGCAAAATACAGGTTGAATAAAATAGCAGGAAAATAAACCTCTCAAATAACGCAGAAGCTATGAGACGTGAGAAACCGTACTTATTATTTAGTTATACTGAGCTTCAAAGAAAAAAAGAACGATCTTCAACTGAACGTACATCCTAAAAATAAATGTTTTACAGCGATCGGTCAGAACAGAGTACGTAGGTGCAGAAAAGCGAACATTGGTGCGGCTGATCCATTTTCGCCTCCCATCTATGACTGATTTTATTTCTTCGTTTTATTTTTTTTTTCTTCCACGTGGAAATTTTCTTCACGACTAATATATGAACGTTTAAAAAAGCTACGAAGTTTCGTTTTAGATGGCCAATTTGCACATTGCTGGCTGTTTATTATTGATTATATATGCCAGTTCTGCACATTAGAAGGTGAGGCACACCATAACTCGCGGCTTTGAAATTATTTAGATTAACCATGATTCTCTACAATGCTAATAAATCTCCACACAGTGGTTCTTTCCTGTTTCGCCAGTATTGAAGTGCAGCTGATTTGAAGCCTGGTTGGAAAGTGAATAGTTTAAGCTTATCAAGATATTATCAGGGTGAGTAAAGTGTTCAGCGAGTGTTTTTGGGAGCTTACATTTTGTGTGAGACAACAAAACAAAGAGTCTCCATTTGTTTTGGGAAAATAAAAAATAGGTGAAAAAATGTTTTTTTGAAGTTCGTATTGAAGTAAATAAGAACTCATCAGGAAGCAAGACCTTTTAGATTTTACGCTCGCAATGCCATCTAAATAACGGTGCACTGTTCTACATGGTTCGCTTTTTGAAAATTATTTGACAAACAGCGTCATTTGCACGAACATATACTTTAGCATCCTTTGCACCCGAAAACCTTTCACGATAAGATTTTTGCCTAATTTAATTGAAAAACATTAATTCATTATTACTTTTATAACCCGTCCCTCTGAGACGCGAATTCATTTAAAGTCCATTTAGATCCCTCTCGAGAAGGCAATTCTTTTACTCTGCTTTTGATACTTTCTTCACAATCAGGCATTTGATGTGCATGAAGAGTTTATAATTTCATGAATTCATACAATTAAATGTGATTGGAGCTTTACACATATACAATATAGCTAGTATCTGATGCTGTTGCATAAACTGTGAAACGTACACTCGAGTGTGCACCTGTTTTATTCGCCTATAGTATTTCTTCTTAAATAAGTAAGCACCTAGGTGTGGCTACCAACTACAATTTGATCAATGCACCCCATTTTACGATATTCGCTGTGTTCTTGAATTTTTTGAAACAACTTCCAGCAAGGAATTCATTCACCTGTTCTGGTCACGCTGGTAAGTTAAATTTAATTTCTTTTTTCCTGCACTGAACACTCGCTATAGCTAGATATATTCTTGAGTGCCGCAGCTAGCCTGTTTACTTTTTATCTTCTCAGCAGTTTACCCCATAGGGCTGTGGTATTTATAGGTATAAATGAAATTATTCATTGTTTATTTACTTACTAATTGATTTTTACATGCTGAAAAATTTATTTATGGTCGTATATGCCCCAGGTATGCCGTATAGCATAAGCGATTCGCTAAATGCTTCATAAATGAGAAATTTAATTTAACGCAAAGTTTCAAGTTAATCTTAAGGCCAAAGATTATCGCGAAGCAGATGTTTCTGCATTTTATTTCGGTATTCAACCCGCGGGCTGCACATGTCTAATAACTAAATTTTTGGACTTGCAGACTATCTATGAATAGAGATTACGCAACATTTTTATTTTTAGCATGCCCAATATACCGTTAAATGTTCAGCGGGGTTCTACGCAGGGGAATGCTGACACTGCAGCCAATGCGGAGTGCAAACCAAAAAATTCGGCATTTCCGAGCAGTCTTGAGTAACAATGAGCGGTAGTCTCGGCGCTCTTATTCTGGGTTGGGGCACTTCTCGACGTGTGTGATTTAATGTGCGGTGAGCTAGCAGGAAAGCTGAGCTATCACTGCATGCATGAAACAAACTTGTCAAAAGGAACACTTTGAAGACGCGATGGCTTCATCATTAAATTAGTAATTCGAGGTTAGGTCGCAAGGTTAATGCAGACTATATAATCGCGCGTGTGTTAGTCTGCGCGTGCGCATACAAGCAAAAGTGCTTCAGAGCTCAGGTAATGAGCGCACTGTATTCCGTATTTCGCAACTAAATAATAACAAATATATAAACTACAAATGCACACAAAAACTTTCGAACTCAACTACCTAGAACGGCCACCTGTTATAACCAACAGAAATAATTCGAACCATTTCTGTCTGTAACTGAGAAGCGATTACAACACAAATGTATTATTCTTCATGCACAAGGTGATTTAGCTGTCGATTATCGTATATTACGACCATCAATGACTGAAGTGTTATTCATGGGAACAATTGACTCACGAGAAATAAATGTTACAGCCTATGCCACGCTATCTTAGAGTAACTCGACTGGTTTCGTCATGCGCTGCTCAGCACGAAATGCCACGGAGAGTTAAATATGATGCCCAAGAGAAGGCGACACAGTAGACAGTTTTAAGGGAGTCATCATTGATAAGCACGCTACAAAGAAATGCTATAAGCCTTTCACAGCAAATCTGTACTAAAAAAAAAGAAAGGCCGCCACCGTCTGGAAGAGGAAGTAACGAGGGTAAGTTGTTTGGTTTACTAGACGAAGAAAGAGAAAAAGAACGCGCCCGTTGTCCTGTTACAGCCGCTCAAGATACGTCCCAAACGCAATTTGCTTCGTTTTGGAGTCAAGGTGGGCCTAGAATTGGGCTTGCGGTGCGATATGGTAACGCTTCAATTAGTACTTGCATGTATAGAATGTTTACCCATTATTTAATTGTGGTTTTATTTCTATACCACAACCCATAGGGTTTTATTTGCCTACAAAATTCAGTATACAACTGTCCCCGGGTGGGTGCTGCTGGTCCTTGGACCCAAGATATTAAACTTATTTTTGGAATATGGCGGGGTGCTAGACGCACTCTAGCACGGGTCGGCCTGGTATTGCACTGCCTCCGGGATCGGCCCGGGGCCTATGGGCCTATTAGCGCGTGGCGCCTTTTCTATGTCTTTCCCTCCTATCCTTTAAGTCTCCTACTTTCAGCACGTGGCAGCGAGAGTGGCTCGGCTTGAGCCAGTAGGCAGGTCCGTGCTCTTTCCTTTTCATACTTCCTCGCAGCAACGTGAGTCAGTCAGTCAGTGTATACATTTATAGCGGTCCCGCAATGGTACAAATTTTCTACCCGTTCTAGGATATTTTTGGTGAGTGAGGGGAAGGGATGAGAGCAGACCACCAAGTGTAATGGCCACCATCTTAAATTTAGGAAACCGAAACTATGCCGTTATTTCGTCTCCTGACGTCATACTCACATAGTTCGACCTCTATCCACCCATATTGGACCGTGGCGTCATCACTGGCACGTGGCAGGTGTTTCTGCAGTGCTTTTGTAGAAGGCGCTGCAAGTCTCAATGCGAGATGCGCTGGTTTCTAGTTGCAGCCACAGATGGCTCTTTGATCTCGGGGTGGTAGGAGGCCTCACGAAATCTCGAAACGGGATGAGTAGTTGCTTCCAAAGATGGCGCTGTGATCAAGGGTGGTAGCAGACCCCACGAAATCTAGAAACGTGATAAGAGCTAACGCTCTTAAAATCGCCGTCTTCCGGGGTTTGGAACAGGAACGACGGCCTCACTGGAGCAGTTGCTCTACCAATTGAGCAAACCGGGATGGCCAGCGTATGGTAGGGCGCGCACCAATTAGTGAACTCAGAACGTGAACGGGGTTGGTCCACTTGCACTTGCAGTAGTCCCGGGTTTGAATCCCATTCCAGAACAAATTTTATGCAACTACAAACTTTCTGTGAAAGCTGTATAGCGTTTCTCAATAGCCAGATGGCTAAGCTTTGATGTATGCAAATGAGTAATGATTGTCTTATTACATTGCTATTTCGCCTTAGAGGATTCCCCTAAACGTTGAATCAAGACGCAGTATAGCAATACATGCAGGAGATTCGTTTTAAGAGACATCCAACATAAAATACTCTTGTCGCATGTTCGAAGAAAACACTGGCGGCTCTGATGCATGCAGTCACGCATATGTTTGCTACCTCGGCGCTTTTATAAGCGCATTTTCCCATCCCGACAGACAAAGCGCTTTCGCCATGAGTTGCCGAAGTTCCTCTTTTCATACTTTCTCTTTTTTTTGCACATAAGGAATGCAGCGGCTGCGTTTTCAGGCCTCATCTCTACCATTTCATACCTTTGCCGTTCACGAACTATGCTTGCATAAAATTTCAATCGCATTTCGCGTGCGCCCATTACTTTTGCTTGCTGGCATGAATGCAAGCCAAGTCGTTCTTTCGTGTTTGCTTTGCTGTAGTAAAAACGTTCATGCGAAAATGCACTTTAATAGATGCGGCACACAGCCTGAGAAGGCTTATTTCCAACGCGATATACATGTCAAAGATAATCTTGAAACGCGAGTGAACTGAATCCTCTTTTCCGTCATTCTCTGCGCTCAGTGTATTACCAACGTAGTTCTGACCTTCGGGACAAGTTTGTACTAAAATATTTCCGTCTTATTGTGTGTGTCTTTATAGAGGCAACGCTTAACACCAACTTCAGGAAAACAGTTCTTCTTGCATTTTTGTATATTTGCTACTCTTAAAAATAAAAATTCAGAGAGCGGAATATTTTACGCGCGACATACTTTATGCGCTTTTGACAGCCGTCATACACGCAGGAAGATTAGCAAAGATACTTGTTCCCAGCGACCCAAATAATTTCAATCTTCCCCTTCGTTGCATTCGTTGGAAGACTGAATCGTTGTCTATCCTTAAAAAACGCGTACGGCATTTCCTCGACTCCAAAGTAGTGAAATTATTGAATACATTTTATTAATTTGATAATAATTCGCCTTTCCTTCAAAAAAATTTGCATGTATTGGCAAAAAGTAACGTACATATATGTAGCTCTATAAATGCGCTAGGAATAAAATGACCTTTAAGCTCAAATGCCAAGTAGGTCTCTTAATGCCATGTGTGACATATTACGTGAACAACACAAGGCTATGCGAGAAAACGTGCTTTAAACGTGCTTTAATTCTGTCTCTGCAAATAAGGAGAGTAACAGTAATGGCTAACTAGTTAACTAAATATTATTCAACCTACAAGTTCGCACGTCTTACATACATTCTGAAGCGTTACACCGCTGATAATGCTACGCCGAAAAAAGCGCTCTTCTAACTCAAAAAGCCTATTTTTGAAAATTCCAGATCATCATAGCTGAAACATCCCGAATAACAATACGTAGATATATGCACTGGAGTTTTGCGTATTCACAACAAATCGCGTCTCGATAAAAAGCAAGCAACTTGCAAACATGATTTCAGGTAACGGTTGTGGCGTGTGAACATAGTCATGGAGTTTTCATTCAAGATTTCTATTTTTAATATCTTGCTTTCTTCTGTGCGCGCTAACAGAGCTACTGCGACATGAATCGTCTTTAAGAAACCTGACATATCACGGCCTAGGGTTTACGCTTTCTATTAAGGAAGCTTTTTTATTACAAAGCCTAACGGGCCGACGATTTTGTCCTGGAACCCAGACTTGCTCTACTTTATTTTCAACATGAGAAATCTTCTTGCGGTAATTTTTCCGAACCCGATACAGGTGTAAATCTGGAGCTGTGGTATTTGTTTTAATCCCAGGACTGCAGGTTGCCTGTGGTTCTTAATATAGTGAAGCTTTCGTCACCAACAAGTTACAGAAGATAATGTTAAGAATTCAAAGGCGCATTGAATATCAACCTATTTGGAGATACGGATGCCGAGAACAACGGTGGGCGCAAAGTAAATGCACAAATAAACAACATACACAATTCCTGTGGTGCGCGAGTCAAGGTCTGAGCCACTTCTACCTTGAGTCTGCCATGTCGCGCCCCACCACGCACCGAAAAACTGCGGGCACTCTTGCGCGAAAATTAAAGATAGCTATCATCGCATTAACCTCATCTTGGCAGGCACAAAAAAGTGCGCAGGTTTTCAGCGACATTATTACCAGCAATTCGCTAGTCAGAATTTCTAAAAAATTGACTGTCTGGTGAAATGAACAAAATAGCATTTACCATGTCCCCATTTCTTTTATCTGAAATTGGCTCTCAATAAAAGTGTGGCATGCCAGGGACGCTAAAGGACACCGCTTCACGGATACCTCCGACAAAAATTGTATAATGAGTATTGTAGATGTTTAGTTATGTTGTCAAAATTTGAGTTTTTGTGCCTGCGTGCCTTTCCTGCTCCTATCGCCACTTTCTGCACGGTCATAATTCGGCACTCCTCAACCGGCCCCGTCACTGACGCACGCGGGAATTGCCCAGGGGGTGGAGCTTCCCGACCCGCCGGATCAACGCGGCTCACTGCGTCACGTTTTAAAGAACCTAACCAATAGCCAAATCCTAGCCGGCACACCTAGACGAGTGAGAGGGAAGAGGATGCGAGCATGAAAAAGTCGCTTCAAAGGGCTTGCCGACTATGGGTTCTCTACTGCTCGATAAAATGTGTTATTTGTCTCAGGTGTTCATGGCGACACAGTAAAGTGAGTGAGCGAGTTGATGTGCTCTCCTAAGAAGGTGTTTCAGAAGAACCTCTTTAAGGAAAGAAACATGTCATGTTTGATTTCAGCGGCACTACTAATAAAAGCATAATTTTCCACCACTCTGAATGCGCACATTTCTCCTAACGCTCAAGGCTGTTTGCGCAGCAAAATTGTGATATCCGAAAACTGTGGAAGGTTGAAAAAGATATTTCGCTTAAAATGAGAGCGTTTCCAAAAGGGCACTAAATTACTAAGAATTATTCAGCTTACTGACAAAACCGAAACAGGCTTGTGTACTGTGCAATGTCAGTACACGTTAAAGAACCTCAGGTGGTAGAAAATTACGGAGCCCTTCCCTACGGCGTCCCTCATAGCCTAAGCTGTTTTGGGACGTTAAACCTCCATAAACCAAACCAAACGCAACAAACAAGGACAAAGCGAATGCATGACGGCTCTCTATTATGTAAATGCTGCTGACTTTATTTGACTAAACTAGTGGGCCAGGATTTAAATCGGTGGTCACGTGAGCGCCAAAGCTGGCATTAACATCGAAAATAAGAAATTAAAATGAAATAACGTTCAAAGCAGAAAATATTCATCATCAGATGGTACATATGCTCAGTTGAAACATTGCAAAAATAATTGTCCCACCAATGTTTTTCTTAATCAGCTTATTCTACGTAAGGATTTCGTGTGCCAGCTCGAGCAGACGGAGTGCGCACACTGCTTCGGGTATATTGTAGAGTACGTAGTGTGGACATCCGGTAAACCGACGCGGACGATTAGCTGTACGGTTGCAGTGGAAGCCTTTCAGCGAAGTGGGGCGACTGGCGTCAGCAGCCCACTGGTTCGGGTTGCGGACATCCGAAGGCCTCCGCGAAGCTGGCGGACGTCCTGGCCGCGTAGCGCAACGCCGCCACTCTAGGCGTCTCCGTTTCGCCGCAGTAGGGTTCGGCGAAGCGCAGGTAGAAGAGCTGCGCCAGAGGTTCCTTATCAGCCAAGGTCGTGTTATCGCCGTGGCTCGCGGCGCGGGCAACCTCCATGGCCCAGCTGGTGCGCAAGAGGCGGTCCACGTACTCGTGCTGCTCCGGCACCGCCAGACTTAAGTGTTCCTGCAGGACACAGAGAGCAAAACATGCAAAACATAAAAGCCTCACGGGAGAAAACGTCAAGAAAAATTCTGACATGCTGGCGGGCAGTGGCGTCATCAGTGATGTTACCAAATCGAACAAATCCTATTTGCTGGAGGGGTGGGACGTTACCAGCCTGGCAGTCAGATCACCAGACCGGAGAATGCCCACTGGGTAGAAGGAAGTGACGTCATTACACCAGGTTTGTCTGCCACCTGCCAACCGTAACAGGTGGCCGTTGGTGTATGGGAACAGCTCGGGAAGAGCCACCAGCCACTTGTGCGGGTGGAATAAACCGCCTACTGCATTGCTAACACATCATGGAATTAAGTGTTCCTGTGTTTTTTTTTTACCATGAAGAGAAAGCTTCACGTCTACACTTGGGATAACTGGCACTGATATGGAGGCTACACCTTCCAGCGGCCATTCGGAAGCATGGTCATACCTATGCGCACTATCCCTAACTGGCACGTTCTCACATGGGAGAGCGTCGTCAGGCATCAAATCCGGCCAGATGGGTTAACGTGAGACTGCAAGAAATGAATTTGCAAAAATGGCTGAAGAGCTAAGAATGAAGGAACGTTTCTAATAAAAATGATTCTTTTTTATCATGGGAGCAGTGGATCGGGTGAGTACTGCACGCGCCTTGCATGCTACGCCAGCAAAATGTGTGAATCAGAAGAGGTATTGACCGTAAAAGGAAGCAGAAAATGTATGCCCTGTCATGGCCTCTGCTAAAATACGCCCTGTAAGGCTTGACCTCCTTGATGAAGACTTCTTAGACTCAAACGCCTGTTCGATGCAGCTGTACTAATCGATTCACCGTGAACCTGCGCTGCCCAGAGGGTGCACGTGAATGTGATACCCAGCTCCATGTGGTGCTATTAATCTGAGTGATCACATAGTAGGGCGGAGCAGACGAGCCGTTGGAGCGTTACTAGTGCGGTCGCCGGATCCTTAGTTTGCTGTTGCGCTCGCAAACTTCATTTCTATCTCAGCTGCACTGCTCCGACTAGCAAGCACTTATCGAGATCGGTTTAGCCACAAGACTTGATTGCTGCAGTTGCCTGCCAATGGCGCTGCGGGCACTGCTTTCGCAGCACTGCTGCAACAACGCGATCCTTAATACTGCATTACGGCTTTCAAAGGAAAACTTATGCTTATGGTGTTTGTTCTTTTGCTCCAGGCGCCCTGAAAACGGCTGAATTTTTTTTTTTGGTTAAAAGATTATGTACATTGATAAAACAGCGTTGCCAAGGAAACAAGCTTCATTTGAATGCACGACGTCCACTGTCGAATGAATTCATTCCCAGTACACGCACTCGGGCACTAAACATGTTAATAATTATGTTTTAGTACTTTCTAAAACTACTCAAAAACGTGACTAGTCAAATATCTCTCCACTTGGGCTCTACTTCGCGCGTCCTATTTCGCGCGTAAACCCGTGGAATATCTGGAGTGAAATAGTTGACTGTACGCGTGCCTCTGCACATAAGTAAAATGAAGTGATTTATTTGTCCCGCAGCGCATATACAACCTCAAAAAGGGCGGAGCAGAAAAATCTGTTATATGTTGCTTGTAGGCCTCATTATGCCCACGGTTAGAAGCAGCCAGCATAGAGCGAGAATAAAGCAAATTATGCACACAATTTCACCTACAGCAACACACTCACGAACAATACTGCAATTAAGATCTTACAGTAGATTTGACAGTTCGAGAAAGTGAAGCGAGGAGTTAACTAGCTTAAAACCATGTACTATTCCTATTTTATAATTTCATTGAGATTTTCAGTGTTTATGCTTGTAATATTTAAAGCAGCAGGAACTTTCGCAGGTGCATCGTTTCACGCATCTACAGCATTGCTTGATTTGGGGTCACTGTAAGCATGATGCCATTGCCGTTATAAACAACGGTGTTAGGCCAGTCCCAAGCAGCGCAGGTAATAGGTTCAATATCGAAAATAGTTGGTTTAACTCTGGTCCTTTCTAGGACAAGCCTTTGCCAATACATTTTCAATATTGGGCGGATTAGTTGTGGTGCGGGGGGTGTTTCCTAATTAAAATGCAGGCGTGGGGATGACGCAGTGACTATCTGTCGAAGGATAATTTGCCTGAAAGGTCGTTCTTCATTCTTAGAAGCCAAAATTAATAAATCTTGCAAAAGAATGATTCAGCCTAGACGAGAATAACAACAGTCTGCTGTGTACAGTTTGGTGGGCAAGGCGAACTTGGAGGCCCACATGATTTCAACGGCACGAAATCGGTGTTTGCTTCGGCATGCTTTCCCCCTCTGCGTCATTGCACCCCCTGCCGACAAATATCAGGGCATAGAATATCGCGGACAAAAGCAGTTTCAATAGAGCCGTTAACGCCATACAAAGATTAGGAAAACCAAACGCCAGCATAAATTACAGCCTACACCACCCCCTTTACACGTGGCGAGGCTGTGTGGGCTTTATGTAAAAAAAAAAAACAAATCAATATAATCACTCAACATTCGTATGCATTCTGGAACAAAAAATTGTTGAGGGCACTTAAGCTCCGCCTCAAGGGGATAACGCGATAGCTTAAATGTGTTATTACCCATATATGCAGAATTGTGCATCCTGTACTTAACATTCATAGATCTCTGGGAGTGCTCATACTACTCCTGGCGCCGTAGTGCAGCGGCTAAGCGATGCGCCATTGCCCTACGATGGCAGGTTCGGCTACAGGTGGGGCTTGTGAGACCCAGATTCCTCTTGCCGAGCAACTTCTCGTGACCAATCATTAATGAAACTGTCACTTTCCACGGTGCGCCGTTGGCTTACAATCAGGTTGGCAGGTTGTGATGACTCTACAAATTTATATGACCTAGGTGGCACACCTGCCTCCTAGGTTGCTCTTTTGGGGATTTTTCGTGCATTTTTCGCTCACGGTCAACGACGACGCCGGCGACGACCCTGGATTTTCTGCGACGCGAGCTCTTTATTGCTATCGCGTTAAAATTCCTATCAAAAGTTTTGTGATGCGTACACAACCAAACATTAGGCGATCAAGCAATTGGCAGACAACGGTGCCTTTAGAGTTGATGTTTATAGTTTAAATAGAGTTTAAATATTGCTTTCAGTGCATGCTTTGAATTTTGTGTATTACTTGCCCCTTATGTTATATCGCTCGCTTAGTTTGTGTTTCCGCTGTTCATTCATAGATTGTGAATTATGCCTTAGGTTTAAGCATGCCTTTCTTGTTTGTATGTGACCAATTGCGCCACTGTTGCTGGATGTTGTGGGCCTCGGGTGCTTGTCAAGCTACGGCTTTCTTCCCCGAGGCCCATGGCTCTCTGTAGCAAGAAATAAACTGAAACTAAAACGGAAATTGAAACAATGCATGCTTTACTCGCTGTAAAGAACTGGATCTATTTACTCGGTGGCGTATTTAAAATACAGCTTAGCTGTCATGCTTCTCAACCATCCTCACTGAATCTGTCTATAGGAGCTTCAGGGTGGTATGCTTCTGGCAAAATTGTCAACACATGCTGGGTGGTGCATTACGTCACCTGGCACTGCCAACAAAATACTTGTTTCTTATTTGGACATCGTCTATTGGCAGCCATGATTTGCTGTCTGGCCTGCACAGTCAGCCAACTACATGTACGGCAAGGTCTCACTTCGTTAAGACCACAGTCTAAAAATTGGCCTGCGAGTGGCACCTGTCGGAGACTATTCTCCAGTGCATCAGCACGAGGCAAGATCGGCGCAATAAAAAAAAAGGATTGAAACCAAAGTATGCCCGGCCTGGTTGACCTCCCTATAGTGCCTAGATTGTGTTACATAAGACGTGACCGGCGAAGCCGCATGCGTTACGCATATTAAGGTTTGTGCGGGAAAGCAAAAAATGTGAACCGCAAGCGGATTTGCCGTACTCGTCGGATCTCCTGAATCCATCTCAGCAACCGCTTTTCGTGCAGCCATGTAGGCAAAAGAGTAAAAAAAAAAACACTCTTATCATAGACTCCTTCAAATGGGGCACTTGGAAACGCGATGATATGCCGAGGGTTGCGGCGTTTTTTCAGTCCTTATTCCGCACTAAGCCATGGTAGTAACCTTGGTTTTACACACATAGCGCGGAGATGGCCGCTAAGCGCGTTAGTATTTGGGGGTAAGCTCCAGAGCAGGTTTCCCTATACAACCTGTTCATATTGTTGACGCTCCACAGACCAGCTAAGCGCTCGGTGTGAGCGTCAAAGGCGGCGAAACAAACAATATGGGCTTTTAAACTTTATTCATCTCCCGTTCCTGCTTTTCCCTCGATCGTACGGCTGAACTGTTCAATAATGTTTTGGTGGAGAGCTAGACTACCACAGCGCTTATCCAGTTTCAGTGCACAAAACCAGAAGAGGACAATATTTAGGCACTAACTTTGAAAACCAATCACAAAGAGACAAGTCAGAGATTAAAAGCTGGGCCTGAAACTTCGACTGTCTGAGGGCCATATTAGTTCCACTGGTGACAAAGTCACAATCACTTGTAAGCGAAACCGCTCTTGGACGGGCCACAGTTAACAAGCACCCGCCAAATAGCGCTCCTTACATGCCCATGTCTTTGTGGCCATTACCACTTCGTCACCGAGAACAGGCGTGGTGGCTTAGGAGCCACAGTGTTTATCCGCTATGTCCAAGGTAACCGGATTGAATTCCGGTAGGGGCGTCCGGAATTCGATGGAGCCGAAATAAAAAACGCCTGTGTGCCGTGCCACAACAATGAACTTACTGAACTGAAGGTGGCCGAAGTATATCCGGCGCCAATCACTACGGTGCCTCTTATAGCCCTTGTCCATGTTCCGTACGTTGAACCTCTCTTGCCATGCCATACTATACTACACGGCTGAGATCTAGAGGCGTATTTAAAGGACAGGGCGGTCATCCCGCAAACAAGGGCGCTCTGGTATATTTGAGACGGAAAATAATAGCGCTAAAGGTAGACAAACACTAGTAAGACGGATGCAGGACAAGCGCTAACTTTATCTAACTTTATTCGCTGCCATGCCAGTAAATATAAAGAAAATCCAAGGCATGCGCAGAACCAAAAACACGAGGCACCAACCAAACCGTTCAAGATATGACATCTCAGTTTTTAAAAGGCAGCCCGAAGTATCGCTCACACAATCTTTTCCCCTCTTGTTTATGTAGAACACTTCCAAAACCTTTTGTGCCCACCTCAACATAAAAGCGCGCTCTAGAAAGCACATGTACGTGGTTGGACCTATCTGGAGAACAAAAAAAATTGTCTGTGGTTTAGCTCTGGTTAACCCAAGTCGAATTGCGAAAGTTTCGTTTCCTCGGCACGTCGTCTACGCAGCGTCTCATTCCGACGCTCTCGAGAATTCAAAGCGGTCTCTTCCGCAGTTGGAAGAGTCACTAAGGGAGGTGTCACTTCTAGCCGCATCTGCGTTACGACGCTTCTCGAGTCTTGCGGCGCGTTCTTCTGGCGTCTCTTGAGCGCGTTGTTTCTTGCTCGCTTCGTTCTGTCGTTGTTGCGTCTCTTTCGCGCTCTCCATAACGACTACAATATGCACGCCGTTTAGCTAAACGTTGTTCCCGCTCTTCATCCGTTTCTTCCGCACGCCGCCGCTTCTTAGCTGCAGCACATCGTTGCAGCTTCACCTTATACACGTCATCCGACATACCGTGGAGGATTCGCTGGGACGACTGCGACGAGCAGAGTTGGGGGGCCGCTTTTCCACAGCTGGCATGACGTCACGTAGAGCGAGCGCCTCCCCCACTGCAGCGGCGCGTGGAGGATTCGCTGGGACGATCGCGACGAGCCGAGTTGGGGGGGGGGGGGGGGGGCGCTTTTCCACAGCTGGCATGACGTCACACATAGGTCATGCTAAAGGTCAATGGTGGATTCTCCGGGACGACGGCCAAGAGCGGAAACCTCGAGCAGTATTGATTTCGCAACAAAACACACCGAATTCATTCTTGATCAACCAAACTATAAGGAACATATGTATAACATCGTTAAATAAAGGCATTTATACATATTGGGCTTTTGGTAATGACACAGTTAACTGAAGGCAAAGGAGTTTCCCGCGGTTCAAGTAGCAAATGCAGCTATCGGTGTAATGAAGCACCTAAAAGTAATTTACTATTACGCTGCAAAAAGCCCACCTTGGCGTATCTGATGAAGCAGGTCGTGTGTCCAGGCAGTCGGTGCTCGGGCAAGCTGCGGTTGAACAGCATCTTGGCGACGAAGGCCCCCATCGTGGCGTAGTTGACGCTGGGCTCTGTGGCCTTCGCGTAGTAGAAGTCGGGGGCGAGGTACGCCGTGGGCACGAAGCGCGTGCGACGCAGCTCGTACACGAGCATTTCGCTCACGTCAACCACCCGGCCCGTGGCGCCAGTGAACACAATCAAGTTGGCCACGAAGTCGTCGCCGTATGAAGCGCCCAGAGGTTCGGTCGAGGTGCCACCTTGCGTGGTTGCTCGGATGTCTGTGCGCATGCGCCACGACACATGTGCATGCTAGTGAACCGGTTATGATTTTCGCAGTTCGCAAAATTCGCAAGAAAAGAAGACGCATACCTTACAAAAATAAAAAAAACGAAAATTGTTGGGGGAGGTAGAGACAGGAGGTAAGCTTTTACAGACTTCCTGAAGCTGTGACGGGCACGAGGCGGCTGCAGAAGTTCTATAATGCGTAGCTGTTTATTTAATAATTCAGGAATTAAGTAATAAAGGTTCTGCGCGCCATACTTTGTTCTCAACAGAGGGGTTTGAAAATGACTGTACCTGAAATCTTACGGCTTGTTGCCGTGTAAGATGGAAAGCATGAAAGTAAACCTGGTACTGGGTATTTTCATCGTAGATACGAATTAGAAGCTTTGGTTTAAATACTTCGATTATCTGCAGTAAAATGTGCACACTTTAAGAAAAATTGGCATGTATATCCCAACGGTGCTGAGCGAAACTTATAAGTTCTACCGTCAAAGAAGAGATGAGGAAAGGGCCCCACAGGGATCACCTTCAGTCGTTTATTTTCCTCATGCGGATGCCTGCAGCGCCACAAGGGCATTGCAGCTATGTATGGGCAGACTGCAGCGGTCGCATTAAATCTCACTTTTGGTTATTGACTGCCTGAGTATATGCTAAATGAAAAGGCTGCCTCACGATAACAGCATTATGGCTGTCGTTGAAAGGAGCACGGCAAATAAATAATTCCACCGTGACAAGGTTGATGAACCCACATTATATCGTATTACACAGATGATCCATCTCATCGGTTTGCCAACCGGGTTGATGTTTGCACGGCTACACTTGTGCTGCATAGAGTATTTACGGCATGTAATTTCTTACATGGTAAGGAGGCCGAGTAAAAAACCACGGACCCTAGACACTAGATTCGCTAATGAAGGAGAGATTATATCTTTATTCAAGAACTAACCTCTTTTCGAAAAGTTATGCCTTATCTAAACACATGCGCGCAACTGTAAAACAAATTCCAACGTGTTTCTGGATTACGCACGGTTTTTCCAAGGAAGTACATGGCGGACATAAGATCTATTATCGAGAATTAGGGTAGAACGATAAAAAAGCTAAAACAATACGGAAAAAGACCGCGAGCTACTAAGCCGCACGGTGAAGTCTTTGTTTCCGAAATGCAACGCGCGCCTTTCTTTACACACATACCTGAGAGAGAGACAGCCTTGAGCACGTGTCCGTTGAGCTTCAGACCCCTGGCGATTGTGAGCATCTTGGAGCCAGCCAACTGGATGCGTGTCCACATTTGGGTCATATTAGCCCCAGAGGTATTGCCTTCGAAATTGCTGGAGAGCGCTAGATGGAAAGTTCGGGGAAAAAGGAACTCCGTATTTCCCAAGCACATCTTTCGCATTATGCCTGCGTCCAAGTGAGGCCTAAGCTCGGCGACACAGTACTCCAGTCCCAGGAAAGCCGAGAAAGGCACGAGCAGCGTGTAGAGTGCGGCAGCCTTCAGTCGCCGCGCTGAAGCCAGGGTGGTGAGGATGCTTCGGACGGCCGCGGCATTGTTACACCGGACCTCTTTCAGCTCTCCCGTACTGTTAAGAAGAGGCCCCCATGCAACGCCCAAAGAGGGAACATCCAGCGTTTCCACCGGCAAGGACAGGACGGCATCTTGGCGTCTCCAGGATGATGTGATGTTATTGATTGGTTCTTCCAGTTCCAGCACATCCGCCGAGAGTCCTTCCTTGGAGAGGTTCATACCGAGTGCGACAGACGCCTCACTGAGAAGCTGGTCGACAAGGTCGGGAACCAGGGCATGCATGCTCAGAGACCGACCCGTTAGAACAATCGCAACCTGACTGTTTATCGCTGGTATGACATGCAGCACCGATGGTAGGCTGTTCTGAAGCGTAGAATCTACAACGAGACGAAAGAGGTGAGAAAAATTGGTCGTAGTAAGCCACTCTTTAGCATCCACGCCTGCAGCCTCCCAGAGCCTCCTGAGGTCGGTGGTTCTGTCGGTGAAGAACCGCAAACAGGATCCGTATATGTGGATAAGCTGGTGAACCTCCGGCCTTGCGCTAGCCTTCACCGAAGCCTTAGCAATGAGAGCGTCGTGCGCCAAGCGAACGTAGTCTTCGTACAGCCGCTCCCGGTAAGACAGGTGCGCACCAGCGTCGTCAGTGCGACCCCAGAGGCCGCAGGCGAAGCCATAAATGTCGTCGCACGGGCTCACCCTGCTGTCGAGGGAACGGTTGAGGAAGCCAACGGCGATGTGGCAATCCTCTGATATGCATGAGTTCTGAAGTCTGCCGATGAGGTAGAGGGCTCTGTCGGCGTGGGCAGGGGCCAGCCACGTCAAGGCAGATGCCATGACGGCGGACACCAGAAGCGTTGCTAGTGCAATGAGAGCCGCTCCGGCTAGTCTGGCGATGGAGCTGCGAAAGCCCAGACTATGCTTTATTCGCGGGAGCGTGTTCATGGACGGCGTCGACCAAGGGTGGCGAGGGGATCTACTCGCTGCGCAAACAAAAGAGCATATTTTTGAAGAGCGCCAAAGTTCGTGGTCATGTTTAGCCTCCGCTGTGTTTAATTTTCGGCATGTAGACACTACATTCGCAATAAGCCTTCATTCACAATCGCTTGTCTATAACTACGCCCCATCATTGTTTTGATTACATCGACTAATGTGTACCAACTAAGATTCAGTAAAAAATAACGCTAGGGTATACAGCCATTAAAACAAATCCCTCGTTCTAGCAGTCCGAACAGTTTCTAACGGTCGCAAACACGTGTCGCTTTTAAATGTCATTTCCTGTGCGCCGTGTCATCTGCCTGTCTCATGTAACCTCTTGTTTCGACCGTTCTTGTTTTCTTCGAAATTCCCAGTGCACGAAATTAACGTAGAGCACAAATGCAAAAAAAGTATCGCACAATATTCAAGATCAGCAAAAATTTCGGCCACCTGGGGATCTTTAATGTGCACTGACGTGTGGTGTGTGATGTCAATGCACGTTAAAGATCACCAGGTGGTCGAAATTATTCCGGAGCCCTCCACTACGGCACCTCTTTGTTCCTTTCTTCTTTCACTCGCTCCTTTATCCCTTCCCTTACGGAGCGGTTCAGGTGTCCAACGATACATGACACAGATACTGCTCCATTTCCTTTCCCCCAAAATCAATTATTATTATTATTTTTAATATTATTAGTCCCTGTACTGATAACTTTTTCGCAAAGTGTCACCTCCGTTGTTGAAGCTAAAAATTCCGCGTTCACGCACTAGCTGGAATGAAAATTGTCTAGCTAAGCATACAGTGTAATACACGTGTCGAGTGGCGATTCGAAGCCATGAATAATCGGCCGTTTCTTGCTGGCCACATTGTGTAGTTTGGAAAGAGGGCGGGAGCGCTTGGTACAATGGCACAGGAGTGCGTGTACGGCAGACCTATCACTGCCGCTCTTTCTCCCCAGGTGAAGACGAAGAGTACAAGAGTTTCTTTGTGATAGGTCTGCATTGTAATCCACACACACACTTAGATCGCCGTCATCTCCGACGAAAAAGCCACGACCACATAATAATGCCTGCTCCCTTGCCCACTCAGTTGAAAGGGCAGAAGATGCAACTGTAGTTTTTGCCCAAGGTATGCTAGGCAGTGGCACCATTGTCGTTTCTCAGACACCATCATAGGTCCAGGCCACTAGAATACAATAAATTCTTCCATATTGCTCTAATTAACCCTTTCCTGTGACAGCTGCGGCCACCGTTTTCCCGCAAGCTTCCTAATCTCATCTGCCCACCCAACTTTGTGGCGCAGCTTGCTACGCTTGCCTTCTCTTGGAATGCAGTCCTTTACCCTTACCGACCATCGGTTATCATGCCTTCGCATTATATGTCCTGCCCATGTCCACTTCTTGATATCAACTTGAATATTATTAACTCGATTTTGTTCTCTGGCTTACTCTGTTCTTTTCCTGCCTCTTAATGTTACTCATATCATCTTCGTTTCCATAGTTCGTTGTGCTGTCCAGAACTTAGTTTCATGCATTTTCTTCGTCCTCCAAGTTTCCGCCCCATAGGTGAGTGCTGGTAAGATACAGCTTCTGTATACCTGGTATAATGCTATAAATTTTCCGCGGGTGCTGGCCAAATGCTCTCCGCCGTTTTCACCCGACTCTTAGGGTGCGGATCTGCGGACTTTGCCTGTCCTAATGTGTTTTTCCATACTCAGCCCTCTGTAGCGAAAAAAAGACCTGCATCGGGGTTTCTATTTTCTATTTGGGGTTTAACGTAAATAAAGAAATAATAACGAAACTAAAAATTTTGTTTTACAGTGTATTTAAATAAATAAACAAAAGTACCGAAGCGACACATAAGCTTTGAGGGACGTCGTAGGGAGGGTTTCTGGATTACTAATTTCAATCACATTATGTACGTTAACGTGCACAGACATCGCACCGTGGATTGCAGTTTCGCCTTCGTGGAAACGTGGTCCACGCGGCCGCCATTGAACGCGCGTCCTCAGAATCATTAGTCACGCGCAACTAACAACTGAGCCACCACGACTGTTGGAGGTTCTATTGCTCAGTAAGTGTACTAATGGCTTCGCCAGTCCAATATTTCTGGAAGCTCCTTCTTACCCGGCTCCTTCGCAGGCAGTGGTAACAGTTTGCACGCATGTTTACCGAGCATTCCGCGTTCCTGAGCTGGGCCCAGGGCACTCCGGTAATGGCGGGCAGGACTACCGACATTTTTGCGGATGTCGGCAGAGAAGCGCGGGACGCAGGCTCTTTCTGTATCTGCCTTAACTGTCTCCCTGGATTCATAGCTTCTGCCTGGAGACTTGCTATCACGGAAGTCGGGCTTGACCTGCGTGAATCATAATCGGGAAGAGCTTTCGGAAACCGACGGAAGTGGCAGAGTATAAACCACGTTATACAGTCGACTTAGAAACAGCTATGAGCGAAGATGTGAGCTATGGTACTCGTTAAGCGCCATCGCAGTAAAGCGCACCTGCTTTAGAGAGATTTAAGAAATGATAACGGCCTTACAGAGTTTGATTTGATTTGGGCAGAACTTTTCAGTGCCTGAGATTTGCTTCTGTGAGAAAATAGCAAATGAACCCACTATAGAAGCATGCAAGAGGAGTATGAAAAGCAACACCCATTAGGCGTTTCCTCATTAAGGCATAAAAGGGCATTCAGTAATTAGCTACAAGGTTATTTACAAGTGTACGCCAAAATCAGGTATTTTGTCCTTTCTAGCAGTTATGCTCCGTTTGGAATGACCCGCCAATTGAAGGTAAGTTTCGAGGTGTATATGTCAACAAATCTCTTCCTCTCTCTTCCTGGCTCCAAGAAAGAGGTGCAGCCGAGCACGTCCGGATGATGGGCTGTGCACACACTGAGCTCCAGCAAAACCAGGCGTACGTCCAGGTTCCTGTCCTCGAATCGCATCCAGCCTTTCTGCTGGAACGCTACTCCATCCCCTGTACTACTGGTAATTCAAATTGCAAGCGTTCTATGCGTTTTATAGGCCCACAAGCATCTGGCAGGCCGCCCATGCCAGGCGCGCTAAGATATAGGCCTGCATCTGCACAACCGGGCCAACGCCTGCCGCGCTCATCAACATGCTTGCAGTCGACACGATGTGAGCCCTCCTAGCCAGTCAACAGTCCAGGTATTGAATCTTCATCCCTGTGCCCCCGCGGTGCCACGGCAAACCACCGCAGCCACGATCGTCACAAAATTTTCCGAAGCGCTTCAACACTTTATTCCCTGTAGCCTGTCGATCCGTCATGGATTTGGCCTGTCTATAACTGATTGCGAGAATACCTAGATCAAATTCAGTGCTTCGAAAAACATCCTGGCCATTTATACCTACCGCCCTACCGCTGCCAACAAGCTGATACCTTCCAACCAAGATTCACTGACCACCACCGAGTACGAAGTTGCCGCTCCCGTATCCAGCAACCCTATTAACGCCTGTGGTGTTATAGATGGCATCACCATAGATTTTACAGAAAACGACTTCGCCGCCAACTTTCGTGTCGATGGCAACCGTCTCCTGAGTGCCCGCCGCCTCGACCGTACCAACGCACCCCTACACACCGTCGAAGGGCCCTGACTACTTACGCTTCTTCTAAAGCGGTGTGTATTGTGTCTACCCGTAAAAACCATGCCGACGTGTGTCCTAACAATCGTAGCCTTATTTACTGCTCGACTTGCAGTCAGTAGTTTCCTCCTAACCAAGACCCCTCGATTAACCTGCACGAATGCGAAACGCGCTGCTTGAACCGCAACTGCAACCGTACACCATTTCATACTACGTGCCCAGAAAGGGAAGAATCAGACGCTGTAGCCATAAAGTGGCGCCGCTCCCACCGACGCCATTGCGCCGCCCCTCCCCCCCCCCCTTTCCTCTATCCGCCCCCAATGCCGACGCCACCAAGTGGCCGGCCCTACCGGCCTCGACCAAACTTCGCCAAATCCGCAATTCTCACCATCCTGTAGACATTAGTCCTGGTGTACGCATGTCCAACTACACCAAACTTTCTTAAGACAGGACACTCCGAATTATAGTCACCGAAAGCACCCACTCCGCTCCCTTTTCCATTACCGCAGGCACAGCACCGGGATTTGTAGTTTCACCTGTGCTTTTCAAGCTGGCAATGAAAGAACTTCCCGAAAACTCTGAAATTCCTTGCCTGTACCACGAAATTTATGCGGACGATATTTCCCGCCGGAACACTAAATAGTATTGTGTAGCATGGCCTTGACGTTGTTCAGGAGCACGCAAGCCACATTAATCTTAGTTATTTCGCTAAAAAGTGGGAATTCACTGTTGTTTCTAACGCATACCTAAAGAACCGTTTCTTCCCGAGAACTAATTCAATTTTTCCTCCCTCAAATGCCCATTCCCTCGCGTAGCCACCTCAAAATCTTTGGATTCATTTTTCAACACGATGGAAAGTGTAACGTGTGGCTCAGCCAACTCCTGCAACAAATAAACCAAATTCGACACATGCTCTCACGTATAACTGGCCAAAATCTTGGACACAGAGAGCGCAAAGTCCCCCTAGTCAATGAAGTACTTTATTACTTGAGGATCACATACACCAAATCACGTTAACAACTCAGAGCTTCTAAAGTAACCGAACTGGAAGCTTCTTCACGTCGCTTTACTTGTTTAGCGATGGGACTTGCCGTCTGCACCGCAAATGCCCTTATCGCACACGCCACCCTTTTCAAATGCCTGGAGGAACGCGCGGCAGCACACCACAGAGCTCATATTCACCGCCTGTCTGCCTCCGAGCAAGGCAGAAACCTCTTCAGCCTTTTCGGACATTTGGTAGCACGCCTACTCCAGCTTCAACCATCTGTTCCCCCGTGGTAAAGCCTCCAACGTCTTACCGTAAAACGCACCCCACGCCACATGCATACGAACGAGAAACCTTGGGCGGCGTGAAGCACTGGCCAACCATTTACCCGCACTGGTCTACGACGCTGGTCTACGCATTTATCCTCCAGCACCAAGTTGCTACGGCAGTCGTCGGCCCTCGAAGTACCTGCACACATCCCCACACAGAAGTGACATCCTGAATGTACGCAGCGACTCTGGCCATAGCATAGACGACCATTCTTCACAACCACTTCTAGTCAAACACCACCACACGTTCACACTCTCCGGCTATACTGTGCTCACATTCGAATCTCAAAAGCTCCCTCCGGATATCGTGAAAACTGTCATACAATATCTGATCGCCCACTCTCTACGCTCTATGTCCACCTTGAGCGGCTTCCTGGTCATCAAAGTGTACTAGAAAGAGGTGGCTGAAGCTAAGCTGCGCGGAAAAATCCACCGGGCCTTTAGACTGCCCAGTTCATTATAATCACAAGGCAGACTACGCTGCGCACCGGCAGGACCGTCGCGAACACCACAGTTTGCGGCACGTACGACGAACTCTTGCCTCCCCTTTCTATTATCATTAGACAGGCACAGGCGAGCTCTCTTCTCTGCGAACTGTATTCCCACTATATACTTTGCAAACCTGGCAACTCTGCTTGTCTCGTGTGTGGCCAGCATCCCTCAGACATTCATACAAGTTGGCTATGTCCCTGCCCCTCCAACTCGCCCACCATACCACCCTCATATCTCATGCCTCCCTTCTATCCCCTCATGCTTGCCCGATCGACCGTTCCGCCAATCTCTGTGCTGCGCGTCCTTTGGCCGCTCTTGGACTCCCGGATCCAGTACGTCCAAGGCAAACGTGATATTACTCCGCCTCCGCCGCTATATAACGGCCGTCAAACGGGCGGCTAAGAAGGCTCCGGCTTGAGATAAAAATAAAAATGATCTCTCTCTGTCAAGGAGGAAGAGCGATAACTGTGCCTTACCCCAGTGTATGCATCACTCCCAGTTCACCCCCGAGAGCGTTACTACTGGCGAGGAATTTTCAATTGTGATATGATCGTCGCATGTGTTCGGGAAACTCAACTTATTCATCCACGTATGTCGTTTCCACTGATGAACAAAGCCCAATTGGTTAGAGAGTTAAGTTTAATTCAGGCACTGATCCGAAACTATGGTCATTTAGGTGCCCTAAATTGGAAGCACTCTACGTTTGCCTCATCTGATTATGGTTATCTTCCATTTGGTTCTTTGCAAAACGGACACGTATCAAAATGACAAATTCAAGATGCCACGTTATTATATAAGGCTACGTGTAGAGTGCCATCAAGGGCACTCGTACTGAGCGATGTTCTATAGAATGCGGTTCTGAGAATCTGCACTCTCTCAGAATGATAGAATGAGCTCTGGATCGACAAGTGACATTTGTTGCCTCTGACTTGCAGATCTCGAAATGGGAACTCTCACAGGCTTTGGTGGGAGAGCCACGATAGAGCTCACATTCTCTCTTCCTTGAAACCGAAGTGTCGGAGTTTTTTTGGAACAAGTTACAACAGCGTAAGTCGCCGCCAACATCTCGCCAATCCTAGCGGATGCACACTGACCTTGTCGCGTTCCCTGCTTTCTGCTGTGGCCCTGTCGGCGGCCCGTCCGCTGCGGCTTCTCCTAATGGCGGAACCCTTGATGCTGGACCTCCTCTTTTTAGCGCTGCGGCGGCTTGGTCTTGACTGGGCACCCTTTTTAAGGGCGAATCCTTTGGCTGCGTTGTCTCCCACGGCTGCCGGCGCCGACTTCCCGGC
Organism: Amblyomma americanum; assembly: GCA_030143305.2. Classification (NCBI taxonomy): domain Eukaryota; kingdom Metazoa; phylum Arthropoda; class Arachnida; order Ixodida; family Ixodidae; genus Amblyomma; species Amblyomma americanum. The sequence continues at coordinate 101,830 of JARKHS020007726.1, read as the reverse complement.
TGCCGCAGCTGCTGCATTGGCTTCGTTCATGCTTCTTCTTCCTCTTCTTCTCCTTTGATTTCCTAAACAGCCGATGCTAACTGTGGGTATAGTACATAGCATATCATACTAGAGACTAAAAATGGCACGACACAAAAAAAAAATTGTAACACTTCTGTGAAGGATATAGCGACTTTCTTGCTCTCTAAAATTTCTATATTATTGTTGTATTTATAGAATCGTGTCATGTCTTTCAATATCAAATGATTTTTTTTCTCTGGCAGTTAAGTTCAGAAATAGTCTTTTTCGGTTTCACGTATTGGGGGTACGAGTATTGGGGGTACGAGCTTGTCAAGCTGCCCACAAGGCAGCTTTTTTCTCTCGCCCCCTCATTTAAGCGCGTTAAATCAATTAAATGAAATAAAACACAGCGCATCTTCCTTTAGTGTTCTTGTCATCAATTGGTTGTGAATGTTCTCAAGAGAGTGAAGACAAACAGACGGTGATGAACGGGTCCTGGTTGCTAAAGTTTGTACCCTATTAAGTATCACGGGCCTCGGTAATGCTAGTCCCGAGGACGGAGTCCTTCATGAAAGCCGCTGGGTTATGGCTGAAGTCAGTGTTGTGGTCCATCCAGTATGGAATGTAGCTCGTCATGTCCTCCAGAGTGATTATACTGATTCATAAGAGGGAGATTCAGTGATACAGTGTGGAAAGCCAGGCGCCATTTTTCCAAATGTATATGGCCTGCACCTAAACTTCAATCCAGAAATGTGTACCTTACATTTGCAATGCAGTCCTAGTAGGATGTCAAGGCTTGCACATCTTCACACTTAGGTTAGTTGTGATGTATAGCGTTCATGAGCGCTTCGGTTTGATGCAGATAGAAACCACCGCTTTAGATGTCGAGGTCCTTGAATCCCTTGAGACGGGCAAGCTTCTATGTGCCCTGGACGAGGATGGCGCTGAATCCGGAAATCTAGTTGAGCACGATGTCGTCGATGGCTTTGGCGGTGGTGGTCGCAGGCTGTCTGCCTTAAGGCGGCCAAGCGGAGCAGACGCATGTGAAAGCGTCCTCGCTTGGGTGAATGCTTTTGTTCAGGCGGGCAGTCAGAAGTTCGCTATGGAAGCGGCAGAGCATTGTGTCACTGTGGGTTAGCTTTGTAGTGGACGACCATATAGCGCAGCATCTGTAGTTTTACTGTAGGAATTGTGACTGAGATGTACTTTGTGTAATGCTATAAGAAATTAAGTTGTACCAATATAAATAAAGCATTATCCGGTGCCATTGCCAGATTGTGTAACAATAACTCCAATGCGTGCCATCAGGTTAAGTCGTGTACCACAAAACGTTCCGTAGTGCCCGAGGTCTGGTAGCCGCCTTAATAGAATTTTACCGCAACCGCTACATAGTGAACCTATAAATGATGAGTTGTGCCGTAAATGACTCTTTATGTAAAGGCGCTAATTAAGCCCAGGCCAGAATACCTGAAATTTGAGACAGTGGTCTAGTGCACTTGTTTTTAGAGCGAAAGCTCCACTTAACGGCCAAAGCTGCAAAAGCTGGTTCATCGCTGAAGCCTTGGCTTTGACCTTGAGCGTGAATAAATGAATAAATAAATAAATGGCAGTGGCTTAGCTCGGCTACGCCAGGATATACGTAACGAAAGCTAAGACGTAGCTTGGTTAGCCTAGGTTAATCTTGATTGCAAGTCCAGGTTAGTATGGTTGTCTGTGTAGTTGTTGTCACGTAGTTCGTCACGCGGTTGGTCACGTGACCAGTGACGTGGTTGGTCACGTAGTGCGGTGCGACCACAGTGAGAATACGAGCACGGCGGAACTTCGAGTTCTTGGCCAATGTAGCTTTCGCTACAATAAATATATAAATAAATAAAATACATACTGCTGCGACTGGGATTCGAACACGTTGCGGCGCGAACAGATCACCTTCGCTTGCCACTGCACGAGAACTTTTGCTATCGCAGCAGCCGATCACACTTTGTGTTAATTTGTAACACAATCTCGCGCTGTGCATTGCACGTCGTCGTGTTTGTCAACGTCCACCCGCAGCGCGAACCGATCTGATCGGCCTAACCTCGATCAGAGTTTAAGCATGAGCCAATCATGCTAAGTACATGCTTTCGCACGTCTACTCGGTTAAACTACGCAAAGACCCTACCATTTTTTGGTGTCAAATTGCCCATGATCTTGAGTGCTCAGGTTCAGCACGTCTACCTAGACATTGACGCTCACATAACGAAAACACCAGAAAAAAAGAATACCCTGTAATCCCAGCATTGTTCGGCGCAAGGGATAGCCGGTGGTCATACATAAAACTGGTAAGCACGGGCCGAGACTCACTCACTACGGGAAAGTAATTGAACGTCGTGTTGGTAGGGGCAGTGGATGCACGCTCAAAATCATGGTCGCGCTTGCAGTAGGACGGCTTCAGCCAACACCTCGTTCATACAAGACCTGAGCGTTTCCTCCTATCAACAGGAGGGACGTCACAGCAAGTTACCAGCGCCTCCGGCATTCCGGAAGCTCTGCAGCATTGCCCGAATCACAATGCTCAAGTTCGTGCTTTGAACTCTTGAAGTATTACTGGGACTGTTGGGGAACGCCGGTGGCTACATTCAGCATCGCATGGCTGCACCGACAAAAAAGGCTTAAGCAAAGTCATTATTAAAGAAGCCGCTGTGTTATGGCTGAAGTCAATGTTGTGGCCTGAAAGGCGCGGGTTTGATCCCAGCTGCTGCTGTCGCATTTCCGGAGCCCTTCACTGCGGCGTCCCTCATAGCCTCAGGCGTTGTGGTACGTTAAATGTTCCCATAAACCATTTAGAAATTTATTATTTGGCTTTATGAAAAACCCTATGTCCAGGGTTTTTATGGTTTTTAGCCTTGTATGGTTGTGAGGGTTGTTATATTCATTTACTAATATTCGCCGTTATGTTAAACTTCTCGTTGCGGACCGAAGGAATTGGCTAATCGATTTGTTTGTTAGCCTGTCAAATGAGAACTAGATGGCAGCCAGAATTTTCCTCCTCCACTAGGCGCAAGGATGCTAATCGTTTCTTTAGTTTATAATTTTTTGAGAAGCAGGATTCAACATAAAAACGCTGCGTGAGAAAGTTAAAGAGAAGACAAATTGCCCAGTACATCACGTTGGTTTCTGAAGCATTTCAAGGAAAAGAATTTCTTTTTTATTTTCACTAAACAGGGTGCGCGCTTAGATTTGTGACCCACTGATCTCCTCTAGTAAAAATCTACGCACAAGCTTGAATGCCAGGAGCTACCTCAGAAGAAGCAACGCTGACGTTTTGTGCTTGCTGCATATAAATAATAATAAATAAATAAATGTGTGTCTAACAAATGCGTAGGTTGCTGGAAGGAAAGGTGTTTAGGCTATTTTTCATTTGCAGTTCTCCTTCCCGTATCGACGAATAATTCTGCAACCGGTCGATACTTCATGCCCTTGAGCATCAAGCAAATTTTCGCTTGCATGTGCAAATTGATCGATTGCATCGATTTTCGCTCCTGCACCCACGCAACAGATATTTGATAATAAGGCACCCAAAGAAAAATATAAAAATCGTCTAAACCTTAAACATTCACTTCACCAAGTTAAAGTAGACAACTTTCGCACCCAACAGTTGCGATGGTAATGACCTGCTCGTCAGTGCTCGTTTTATGCATGCAGATATATGCGGCGCGCACCCTGGCAAGTTTGTCAACATGTATGCGAACGCAAACTTAAAATATAAAAAGCCGCGCTTCTTCAAAAGATGCTTCGTGACACCTCGCAGTAAAAAGAGCGCACAGCACAGTTATAAAATACCCCACCGATCAGTTTGCTTCGTGCGAAATGCACACGAGCGAAGTTTTTACAGTTTCTTGCTTGGCGATTCATTGGCTGTCCCATCGACAACAATTAAGTAAATAATTACTCAAAACGTGTTTTTCTTGTTTAGGCATTTATCAAACAATTTCTGCCTATAATTTTGAATATTCTGCATTATGGTGCCGTTTTGAGATGTAATAAATGTTCATGATGTAAAAAAGCGCGAAAGAAACAAGACAGACGGACAAGACGACGCAGACAAGCGGTACTCCCAACTGCGTCTTCTTCTCCGTCTGCCGTGTTTCCTTCATGCTATTTTTTTACATCATGAACATTCACCAACTCGCCTAACTTCCGGCTTTACTTAGTATGAAATGAATGATCTAAGCACCTTTATCGAGGCATTGCTCCTTGATCACATTGGTCACGGTATGTCAATACTAAGGGTAAGCGGTCAATGTAGTGTTCGTTAAGACGATTCTTATTCCAAAGAACAACACCAGAAAAATAATATTGAACATTATGAAATGAATGTTGAGATCCAGCGGGAATGCAGTGCATGCGCGGAAGATCATGAAAAAACTCCGTATGCTTAAGAGCTGTCTTATAAGCTGTGATTGTAAGCTACAACTTTTTAAGACAGGCGCAATCAAGAGCGTAGTGAGCGAGTGTCACTTTCAGTCTTTGTCATTTACAATCTGCCACGGTTGAACTCTAAGCGATATTAGCTGCCGAACGCAACTCCGTGGAAATTTCTTTCGGCTCACCTGCCTAGTCTCAGTATTGGTGTTTCGAAGGCAGGTTCAGTTTAAAAACAATGATTCTAAAATAACTTAATACTCATCTTTATTCGTTACTCAGGGGAAGCGCTTATATACACAACGATAAGGGCGCTGAATGAAAACAACTTATTCTGGTATTTTGCTTTCTCTGGCACTGCGTGTGTTGCGTGCTTTTCTTCGCTTCTATTGTTTACTCCGTATCTTGAAAAAGCTGGGTTCACTTTGTATGTTTACGCAAGAGCGCGTTTAAAAGCGCTTAAAAAAATCAAAATATAGGCGCAGTTTGAACGCTTGAGCTTGCTAGAAAAATCTTAGCACCCATTTTATTTACTGTCTCTAGCTGAAATAAATTACAAGTGACAATTCGCTTATCCACGGTGCATCCTTCCAAGTGACACCTAACCTGACGCCCTCCAGAGCGACGCTCAACTCTGTTCTTATTAGGGCGTAACATCTGGCGTTCCAATTTGAAGTGGAACTCTGGGATAATGTACTACTATGAAGCAGGAAATAGTGCGGGTAAGAAACGCTGTTAAAAGTGCACAGCCCACTTTCAGGAAAAAAATAATTCTCTGAGAATTTTGTCTTGCGACGGACAGCATAGACGGACCAAGTTCAAACTTTGTCACAGCACTCTGAGTTGATAAATGATGGGAATTTAGAGGTACCACTGTAAAGCATTGCTGCTTCTGTTTGCCCACGGTCTTTGCTCAAGAAGTACTTTGGTTTGGGCTAGTTGGTGCATAGCTTCTAGGTGATGTCGGGACGGCGCGAAGATTTGTTTAAAAATGGTCTGTATGTACGCGTGTGTAGTTCAACTCATATTTATTCGTAATTTTTTGCCTTCTTAGTCGCAGCGGCTTTGGCAGCTGTGGAACAAACATTTCGGTTGTTCTACGGCGTGTTTTTTGCCCTCTGCGTAAGCTTAACAGCATTCTGAGGTCGTTCTTTTCATTTGATTCATTATACACACATCACAGCACAGAGCGCACTAAAAAAAGTAACATTGAAAAGTTACACTGATGCGTTAGTAGGGCTGTTCCAAGCAAAAATTTTTATTCTTCCTACTTTTAAAGTGAAATAAAATCACGCTCCTTTATTCTATATTAGAAATGAAATGGCGTGGACTGAACTTGGGTCTTTGCTTTCACCGATGATGTGTTGAACACGGTGGTATTGAACCCAAGGGCATTGTAACTAAAGAATACTGTTTACCTCTAAGCTACATAAGTTAGGAGACGATTCGTTTCCATCCAATGTAACTAAATTAAACTCCAATGTTTTTCTTGCATGCACTACGGCGCGAAATTTCCGAAGGTCATGGTTCTCGAGATTCGCTCAAATTTTAACCCGAAAACGACGTCGCTACTGACATATTTCGATACCCTTATATCCCGACGAACCCAACTTTACATTTGGCATATCTTTATGCACAATATGAGTAAATATTGGTGCTTCTTTCGGTCGCCCTAGTGCGAGCGTAACGCGAGCGATTAAGAAAACAGCAAAACAGGGGAAATTTTTCGAGTGGCTTGCTGAGCATTACCAAAACCAGACATCATCCTGCAACCTAAAACACACTAGCTGAATCTTGAACACAACTAGTGTAATCACGACAGCACCTGCATTACAGTCATTTTCCTTACTCTTAGGAACTGATGACGTACTGTACGCAAATAAAAATCCGTCTACAGGGAATTCAGTGCCTAGGCAAGAACACAAAAACAAGACTTGCTATGGTGCTCAACGTGAGTTAATGGACATGATGCCGGTCGGGGCGGCCGCGCTTTTATGGAGGGGAAATGAGCTTTCACTTGCGATAGAGAAAACACCCACAGACCCAAAGTTGGTCGAAATCAATGCTGAGCTTTCCACTACAAAAGTTTGCTCTGGCATGCAAAAAACAGCCAATCAAACTATCTATCAGCCAGAAATAAACCACTGGCGCAGAGATCCGAATTCAACCTCCCTACGGATGAAGCTGCAGGGAATAAAGGAGCGAACTCAAGGTCTGTCATGACGGAAGTCGATGGAGCCGACCAAAAGAAAGGTGATGAAAAGACGTTTCGACTTCCCCACGGGAGCCTTGTTCACAATGAATGCCTAAGTTCGTTCATGCGCCGTATATGAAAGCGAGTCTGCTGTGTTTTTCTCATTAGATGTTTTTAGCACCCCGGAGGCCTCCTGCACACGCGCAGTGGCCCCGCCTGACCGCACAAATGTCACTACGCGTGCGCAGGAGGCCTCCAGCAAACCGGGATACGTCTCCGGTATGGGTATATTTTGCATTTATGGAGACGTACTAGCGTAGGCGGATACCGGCTTACCGGTCGCCGGCTACGCATAAGGAGTGGACCCACCTGGCCCCACCCATGCTATTTTGCACTCGCAGAAGGCGTACGCTAGTACGTTTGCGCAATCTAATGATCACGATTGTGAACAAGGTGCCTCTGGGAGAGACGAAACTTATTTTAATCACCTCTCTTTTGGCCGGCGCCGTCCTCTTTCGTCATGTACCATCCCGACCGAACCGGCATCCGTAAGACCATTGGCTTCGAGGTCATTCATGACTTGCGAAGAAAAGGAAGAGGTGTTTAACTCGAGGGCGAACTGGACAGAATAGCACCCGTGCGCATGAGTGTGGTTTGCATTGTGCTTATCAATACCAAAACTACGCCCGAAATAACGCTGATTGATACAGTGCTCACTTCGAATGGGCAAATTGATCGCTTTGCTTCAAGAAGGAACGGTCGACGCGGCAAGCCGCGTGTTAAACAAATCTTTCTGAAAATCATCCCAGACACAATGGCGACTTCTGTTAGAGTACCAAAATGACTTATGTGGGTGCACCGTTTTGAGATAGTGGTAAAGCGCTTATGATCTGGGCACTCACGAGCGTCAGACCCTGATGGCCGTAAACGACAGAATTAAAGTCATCATCAGCGGGACCACGCCCACTGAAGGGTAAAGGCGTCTTCCTTATCTCCCGGGATTAACCTTGTCGTGTGCCCTCTAAGTACTCTACAACCGCAAGCTTCATGTCATCCGCCCATCTAACTTTGTGCCGCCCCCTGCTACATTTGCCTTCGATTGGAATTCACTCCGTTACCCTTAAGGACCATCTGTTATCTTGCCTTTGCATTACATGCCCTGCCCAAGCCCATTTCTTCCTCTTGATAATATTATGATGTCATTAAACTGCGTTTGTTCTCTCACCCATTCTGCCCTCTTCCTGCCTCTTAACGTTACACCTGTCATTTGCCTTTCTATAGCTCACTGCGGCTTGTTTGTTTTGTTGTCTTTAAGCTCAACCCTTTCCTTATTCTCTATGTTTAGGCCCAATAGGTGCGTACCGGTAAGACACAGCTGTTATGTACTTTTCTCTCGAGGATTATTGGTTAATGGGCATTTACGACCTGACAGAAGCAGCCAAATGCGCCTCATCACATTCTTATTCTTTTAGTTATTTCACTCCCGTGATCCGGATCAGCTGTCACTACCTGTCCTAAGTAGACGTATTTCCTTGCCACTTCCAGCACCTCGCTGCCAATTGCTAACTGCTATTTCCTTCCGAGCCTTGAGAACATTACTCTGGTTTTCTGCATATTAATTTTAAGGCCCACCGTTCTGCTGTGCGCGCCTGACTCATTGATCATGCTTTGCAATTCACCTGAAGAGTATACCAATATATAGAATACCAATGCAAGGTATTCTTTATTAACTCTTGTCCCCAAATGTTCCCAATCCAGGTCACAGAATACCTCCTGTAAACAGCAATGAATAGCAATAGCGAGATCGTGTGTCCCTGCCTGACACGCTTCCTTATTTAAATTTTATTGCTGATTTTATGGTGGGCTACTTAAGAGTTAAGGTGATACCAGCGTTCATAAGCTTCTGGTATGCTCGAAGTAATGAGGAATTGCGTATACAGGGCGGCTGGTTTTTCTAGCACAATCTCCACTCCTTCCTTCAACAGATCTGCTGTTAGCTGATCCTAAACAATTGGCTGGCCCCTTTTGCATTGCACCTGAAGCTTTGTCTTCCGCTTTTGTACTGACGTGATGTCCCATTGCTGTGCTCTACTGCCCATGCCATTTGCGGGCTGATAAATTTACTACAGCATAGATATGTGTAGAAATATTCGGCTACATTAACTATCTTATCCATATTTTTAATGAAACTGCTCTTTGTGTCTGTTTACGCATAAATCTAATTTTTTGCCTATGCTTTCTATCCTCTTCACCGATTTTATGGTATAGCTACCACCGTTCCTTAAAGCGCGCTCGATTCTTTCCGTAGTTTAACTTCTTTATTTCGGTTAGCTTGCGCTTATCGATGAACTTTCACAGCTCTGGCAGTTCTTTTCTGTCTCCGAATTTTGATGCTTTCATGCTTTGGCGTTTCTTAATCAGATCTTTGGTATCCTGAGATAGCTTGCAGGCATCCTGTCTAACCATCCTACCGTCCACCTCTGATGCCTACTTCGTAAAAATTTGTTATATTATCGTTCGTAGCTTGAAAATTAGGGTCGCTTTCCTCAGTTAAAGCCGAACATCTGTTCTGAAGCGGTATCCTGAATTACTCTACTTTCCCTTTTGCCGCTAACTCGTTAATGAGCTACCGCTTCACTAGTTTCTTCCGTGACAGCCTTTGTTCCGTCGCAGCTTATGCTGACGGTCTCAGAGGCAGAAACAATCACAAAGATGTAGCTGTGTTCCTAGCGCTTGCCGCTTCTACAAAACCGGGTTGTATACAAAGTGCCGCTTGCGCACTGCCGTTCCTTTTTCGATAACTGCACAACCAAAAAGATTTCTCGCACCAAACGGCCGAGAATCGATCACAACTCCCACTTTCGAAGAGAAATCCTTCCTCGCCGCGACCATTTTCTTTGCAGCTTGTGCACGTGAATGTACCTTATTTCACGCGACGTCAAAAAGAGCCGATAAGAGCCAAGTTGGAGTCATTTGCAAGCGCTTAGGCCCCAGCTATCTGCTGGCATATGCATCTGCGAACGTTGCGCTTCCTACAAGGAAGGGCGTTCGAAGTCCCCGTTATACTCTTTTTCGTCTGCTTCTCATCGTTGTTCGTCATCTCGCTAGATCATTCCTTGAACGACACCGCAAAATGTTCGCTGGCGTTAAGGGCAGAGGGACAGAATTATTCATGAAGTAAAGTCGCATCCCTTGCGTCGCTCTCTGCGTACACCGTGCCAGCCTTAATGCGAAGCTTACCGGGACGATGGTGTCGGGGTGCGTGGCGCCAGCTACTGGTGATGCTGCCGCATACCGCACCGGTCGCTGTTAGATGATACTCAGCGCAAAGCCAAGCCCGGATAACTCGTTCCTACAAACTCCGCGTGCGAGATAAAATAACTGAGAGACACTACAGGCGGCGTGGTACATGGTGATCAACAACAGCTCCCAACAATCCGCTATTCTTGGTAACTTACGGTCGCCGTCTATAGCAGCAAAAAGGTTAGCACTGGCGGTAGAAAATACGTGCACCAAAAGGGGAAGATGTATAGGATGCGGCGATTATGACAACGGCTCTCAGAAGCATGAAAAATTTGCACGTCAGAGGCTGGCAAGTCATACGCAGGCTACGGCAGGCGGCACGTGGTGCAATATGCCGGTGATGAGTTGGGGACGCTGCTTGAAATGGGGCATGCTATACCGCTTCCCTTTTTGGCAGCGTGAGGGTGCCTAGAAATAAGCTGGAAAATGCCGCGTGGCACCCCAGAGATTTGGGCATGGTACGTGTGCTCTTAAACGTAGTACACACCAGCGAAAGATGGCTATGGCAAGGGCCTCCCGTCATCTGCATGCGGAAATCGTTTAGCACGACCGTGCGTTTTTCCCCCGCAAATTACTTCAACCAGCGTCTTAAAAAAAAAACAGTCGCGGTAGTGCTTTTTATTGCATTTTGCTTGTTAAAATATTGATTGATTGATGGATTGATTGAGTGACTGAGTCACTTATTGACTGCCTGATTAATTTATTAGTTGACTGCGGAGCCAAATTTGAATAAAATTGGCTCCTGCCGGTCCGGCATGCGTACAGTGAGCCACCAAGCATTGACCCGTGCGGGAAGATAGCTAAAAATTGAATTCAAAGTGTATAAGCAAAGGTAATGAATTCTTAAAAAGGGATAATGAAGTTTTGGAATAACTGAAAGCGTAGCTCCTCATAAACGTTTCAAGCGCAATGTTTTCTGGGTCAGTAATACACCACCATATCGATAGACTGCGTGCTAGGCGTAATCCACCTCATGATAATTTAATCGCAGGCGCGAAGACTTTTTAATCCACAATTCAACCGTCTCACCTGTCAGTTCTTCATCCCAAGTTAGTTCGGCAAAATCTAGGACTGGGGCTCTTTGTTTTATTCTTTGCTTGTTTTTTTTTTAATTTAAAGTAACATGAATTTTTTTCTCGTTTTGTTATTTTCAGGTGGCAACTGCTTGAACTCATAAAAACGCATAACTTTGTCGAATGAGAAGGAAGGAAGGAAGGCCTCAGACGTTGCTAGCACATACCCACTACAGGGGAGTGGCCAAGACACAGGCGGTTAATTGCTGGATACAGGAATGTTTTGACAGGAAAAGGAGTGGTAATAGGATGTAGCCTGATAGATTGGAAGACGGAAGGACAGCGGTCCTGTTAACTTGGAGATCGAAGACAGGACATTGGCTTAATGTGCATAATAGTATACAATGCCCGTAATGTTTCAATGTCGTACTGACTGAGAGCGGGAAGAAGGAATTAGAATGGGAGGCGCTGCGTTTCTTGAAGAAAATTTTGCACAGCAGAGCGCACACTTCTGTCGCTTCGTCCAAGCAAAGAAGCGCCAACGGAAAGAACAACCGCGGAGGACACAGGCAAACCCAGTTGATGAAATGGAATTTGCAAAAGACGCTTCTTCAAAAAAGCTCAGTGCTTGGGTTTGTGCTGCACCCTGCCACAAAACAGCACGGGTCAAAACGCGCGAGATTGAAGAACTGGCCCGCAATCAACTGACTCCTGAGTATTTATTAAATTGTAACTTTTATGTTTCTGATTTCAAATAGGGGCCTTCTCTCAGGAGCACTAATTTGTGAATGATTTTAAGAGAACGTTGATCACGAAACACTGCCCGAATTCCGCGCCTTCTCACACCTGCTCCTTTTTAATACGAGGTGCTGTAGGCATGCGGTTATGGGCATATTGGAGACAGTGAGCATTTTAACTCACAAGAATTCTGCCTTAGGAAAGCAATAGGCAGATGATGAGAAAGAAATGAAAACAGAAGTAAATAATCGGCGTGGCTTTAGCGAATAAAGCGCGCAGAGGGAAATTAAACCTCATCTGCCGCGACGACCATTGTGGACTGGAAAAGGGCGCTAGACATGCGCACGGCACACGAACCCGAGCGAGCCTTTAGCAGCGCGAAGAAGCAAAGAGGGCGCATCAAAGAGAGCCGACGTCCTGCCGCCGACCGCAGTGTGGATCGCTGGGCCACCCCTATTCATTTTCCGTCCTCTGTACGTGGCGCTGACAAAGACGACAGATGGCGCCTGGCTCTGTAAAGCCGCATATCTCTGCGAGCTGTGGTGACTGAGTTTAATGAAGTGGAGAGAGACCACAAAGGTCGTGGTGTGTTCGTCCGCCACCCCTTGACCGCAGAATATTAGATGTGCTCATCGCCAGTTCACGGCTCCTCCAGTGAAATAACGCGATTGGGAACCGATGCAGTAGGCAGATAGTTTTTAGGGGTAACACGAACTATAATTTAAATTTTTGCTTCTTGAGCGTGTGCGTGTAAAGAAAGGAAGCAATTTCGGAGACAAAGGCTTCGAAGCGTATCCACAAATACAGCTTTCTAGGTCTACAAACACTGATCTCACCATAACGAGAGGTAGTAAACACGTTGGCATGAAGGTAAAACAACGAAGAAATGAGGTCAAAAACGCCGTATATGACGCATATATAATTAAGTTTTTGAACAGAAGGTCTGCCGGACGCTCCGCCCTCTTTCCTCTAGGCAGCAGCAGGGTGTTTTAAGAACATTTTTTTTTATTTTTGGCCCATTGACAAATTGTAATACGGCTCACTACAATGAATCACTGAATAAATGGTCAATGAAAGAAAATATATTCACAGGCCGTACGCAGTGCCAAAATGCCACGCGAGCAGGTAAGGACATATTTGTTTATAGCGAAACAGGGCACAGCAAGAGAGGTCAAGAACTTCTGTAGCAGTCTAGCTACAGTGAGTTTTCCTTTGACTCCGAAGATTACGCCGAGGCATACCCGAGGTCGCTGGCACCTTCGTTAGCTTTCTCTCTCCTTCTGTTCCTGAGAACTTTCGCCCTTCTTCGTTCTTGCCGCCCTGTCTGGGTGAATTACGGCCGCCCGCCCGCAAGAAGCGGACCAACTACGATGACGTATGGACGCGGCCGCGGGTCGATCCACGGTACACGACCCTCCGGATGGTGTGTGCGGTTAAAAGCGCCATATATGCACATGCGCCCTTCGCGGACCTAAAATGGGTTCACGTGGATTATGAAGAGAATGACCTAATACCTCGGCTGTAATAACTCCCAACATTAAGCGTAGCCTCGGTTACTCAGTGTAAAAGAAGATAAAAAATAATGAGCACTTACCTCAATTGTACGCCTTCTGGCTACCGTTTTATTGTTTGCGAAATGATTGGCGAAATGCTGACGCTGTGATGTTTGCAGTGATGATGACGGTGGGATTTTGGCTAACTACTTAATGATCAGAATGCTGTAAGTGCGTTTGACCAGAGCGGTTACTGGCTCTGAGCCGTTCCTAGTTTTTGCATCGTGATTATGCCTGCTTGATGACTAGCGATATGCGCGGATGTGGGCGTAATCACTTTCTCGCTTGCATAACTCCAGATCGATTTACGCGTCTCTCGAGGTTGTTAGCTGCGTTCGACTGACTTCGAGAGTGCAGTCAGATGATGAGACGAAGTTGATGAATTGCTTGTGCTGTATGGCGTCGACACTGCAGCCGCCATTTTATGAGGCAAACAACAACAGCAACAACAGCAGTCACCAGCAAGAGGGATACATGAAGCGTTATAGAAACCTGTGAAGGAAAACAGCGACGTTCATAAAGTTTTCGTGAGAGGCGTTTGGTTAGTTTGCCAGTTTTACATGGAGGATGCCCGGTGAGGCGTTCGTCTTCGCTCCGTATTGCTGCGGGAAGTGTTCAAGGTTTCTTACTTTAAAGGTTTATTAGCCCATGTACTTTTAAGAAACCTCGGGAAGCTGCGTTGCCGGTTTGTGCTTGTCCAAACTGTACCGGCGGGCTTATAAGCATGACGCTGGTGGCCACGACTTCTTTTCGCATAAATATCTGCGTGCTAACAGAATTGTGTTATCGTGTCTTCGTTTTGCAGTTAATTCATTAAGCAACCACATGGTCAAACGCTTTGGGGTGGGTGCAAAAATTAGAACAAATTGCCAAAAATGTCTCATACCAACCACATGAATAGTCGCGTTGAGTATTACTGGCTAAATGCCTATCCATTGCCAGTTTCTACCTGCAAATCGAGAGAGAACTTCCTGTGAAATCTTCATCGCAGGGCAGTCAATTGCTGCGAGCATCAAATCACACCTAGTCGCCACCTTTACGTTGCAAACCGTACCGAGCGCGACTGTATAGTTCAGTAAGCAATGCATTTTTTTAAAGTGGATGCTGTTGTAACGATTGAAAAAAAAAACTACCATTAGACATTACATCAATCTCTTCACTGAAGAAAGTATTACATTTCCTTGAAGTTTTCATAAAGTAGGATATTCTTAGCGATGCAGCTTTACAGCGGAACTTTCGGTAGCTCCCTTGAGGCGTGATCGGAGTCGCCGTTGGGGTTAACACATCACTTAGAAAATCGCGTAGGATTCAGGAACGCAGACCTAATAGGACACAGTGACTACCCTGTACTGCGTTCACTTTCGCGGCCGAGGTAGCCAAGCACCTCAGAAACATGTCGCGGTGCGGCGGCGACAATTTTGACCTCTCGTGTGAAAGGTTAATCCCTCAGGACGCTGGAAAGGCAATCAAGGCGATTCCCCCCCCCCCCCCCCCCCTCCCCGTATTGTCGCCTGGACGCGAACGCTTGTACTATGTAGGAACAGGGAGCTGCGAGTTGAATGCCACGGCACCCTGTGGCACCTTCACACGCGATCCTCGCTAGCATCGGGGCTTTCTCTCGTGTTCTCTAACCATTTGATCGTGTTTTTTTTTCCTTTCAATATCTGCGTCTCATTTGTAATGTGAAGAGTTTTTTTCTTTCTCGTTTGCCACGAGAACGCGGTGGCGCGGAAATTTCAAGCCGGCCACTTAGCCCGGAGAAATCGGCGCGTGCGGACGTGAGTGACTTAAGTGTTCGGCAAGCGAGCCTAGGCGGGGGTCTGACGCGTAGGGCGTGGTGACGGCGGCTTCGAAGATACGTGGCCCAAGTTTGCCTGTATCCGCAATACTCCATCAGCCCCGAAACGAACAAACATCCTCAGCCCGATGCTCCCTACGAACCGACCTTTGTCACTCCGTTGCTAAGCCACCGTTTCTCCCCGCTCTCTTGAGCTCTTTTCTTTGCCTTGTCGCTGGCTGTTTCTCGTCTTAATCTTTTCTTCCCGCGTAGCATTGTTATATAGTTATTACCCTTATTGTATCCTTCATGATGTTAACGGGTTTGTTGAGATTGTACCTGTGTTCTTGTTGATTGTCTCGCTCATAACCAACTGACGGTATTTTGTTAAACGTGGTGTTGTAACATTTCGTTGTGGTTATTTATGCAAGTGAAAGTGTTTGTTACTGAATCCGTCTGCGCCTTATGCCTCCGGTCAACGGCTAATCAGGTGCGGCCCCTATTGCCGGTCAGCAGTTCGAACCTTTTCTTTCGCACGCGGGGTGAAGTTTGTCGCTCCTCCCCCTTCCAAACTTACGGAGAGTGCAGCGGTGGGCAGGTTGGCCCGACTAGTTATAATCTCGGCGCCAACCAACCATCAAGCTGCCCACAATATTATGACAGAGCAGTGATTCTTCGTAGCAGCCCATTTTTGAGGAGCTTTCATTGACAGCACAGTCACGTGACGCCACGTGACCGGTGACGTCTCCAGCAGCTACGACCCGTCCGAGCGCCTTAGGCACAGCTTTTGTTGGTCGTTTCACTTCATCGCAAGGAGCAAAAAGTTAAATCGCAAAAACACAGTGAGCTGCGCTGATATAACGCATCAATAGAGGAATTTAGCATCGCGCGACTCGCTTCTAGGGTGAGCCACTGCAAATGTTCGGATGTGCGGCCAAAATCGTGAAGGAATTTTGGCCGCAGGTGCCGGCCAGCTGCACGCACGCCTGCCCCGTCGGAATCAAGCAGCGCGTGCACACTGGCGGCGCGCGGAAGCGGATCGCGCTATGCTAAATCTCTCTGATCCGAAAGCATATTCATAGAGTCATTTTTTGCATGAAATTCACACTTCCGGTGACAATCACGGAAATGTTGCCTTACAAGTGTATCGCGTTTAGCCCCCCCCCCCCCCCCCCCCCCAGATTAACAATACATTGCTAAGAAATACATGAGACGCATCTGTTTTCTTTCAACTCGTGCAGCAGCTGTTTCTTTCTCTCTCTATAGTGCATGTCCTAATGAACTCTACCGTGCTTGTATTAGACGCGAAACGAGACGCCTATTTCTGCGCCCTCTCCTGCTTTTTTCAATTTGTTCTTCCTATTTCGCTTCCTATTTCTCGAGGCAACAGTGGCGGACGTGTTCCGAACGCACAATAATAAACACCAAACTGTTGGCAGCCTACACTGAAAACAGTGCCAATGCCAGTCTTTCCTGCGATGTTTCCGCAAACGAAAAGAACCTGTGTTAAAAAGACATTGAGGACAACCCGACGATTTGATTTATCGATAAACAATGGCATTATAACGACGAAGAAACTAATATCACCGAAAGCGAGAGCGTTTATAAGATAAAAAAAGATAAAAAAGGGAAAAAAGGAAAAACAGGTGTCACTATACCCGGCCGATTTCGCAATTGCACAGCGCCTTTCGACACAGAATTTTCTGCGCTGATCCCAGAGGCCGCGCTACATCGCCAGTCACTTCAAAACGTTTGCAACCGGTCGTTCCCAGGGTCGACGTCACGCGTTGAAGTAGGATAGCGGGAAGATTTTTGCATTCAATTTTCTCCTCTCTAAGTGGATTTTTTCTTCCGGGGAAATGTTAGCATATTTAGAAAGTGCAAGATAATCAACTTTTACTAACAACAATAATTGAATTGACTTGTCCTCAGTGTCTCTTTCATGGTGTGCAGTGAAACAATTGAAATTCAAGGTATTATTCGCAGTAGCGGAAAATCTGTGACGCAACAAGACGTGGAGAGAAGGACGAGATCGTGTTCGATTCAATTTCGCGCGCACTTCGACCGCTTTGAATACCATTGAATACCACGGCGGCAAGAGAAAGCGTGCAAATATCAGTATACTGCAAAAAAAAAAAAACACGTGATGCGCCTCGTATCACCACGCTGTGTGCTGTTATCTGGACAGTCATGATTCGCGCGGTAACATTGGCAGTTGACTGAAACCTTCGCCAATCGATGGAATGTGTTTCTCAAGCTAGGATACTGAACATTTTTCCTCTGAAAGAGATTTATTACCTTTGTTCTATTGCCCTGTACCTTCAGCCTGGTAATTGTTGCTTAAAGTACGATCTTCAGGGTAATTCTACGACCTTGAAGAAAGACCGTAAATAATATGTTTTTTTTTAGAAACGCTGGCCAAAAGCAATGAAATAAAAGGGACATAGCAAATATGCTGGCTGCTCAAAAATCCTCCACTCTCCTGTGATACCAAAACCGAACTACAACTGTACTGAATCCCTGCTGGGGTATCACTCCCAGACGTCAAGGTAGTATATCTGAACGGCACTGTGTGCCGTAATTTAGGTTCATAACGGAAACAAAGGGTTCCAGCTAAACGGGTTGGTTGATAGCAGCATTATTCTTGTTGTTCTTTATGCCTTCCTGTTGCAGGTCTGCGGACCGGCGTGGCTGCATATTGCTTTCCGTTTCCCTTATAGGTTGCACCATGAATGCGACGCACTTCTATGGCGCGTAGCTACCCTTACTCGTGCTCTACTAAGGATATATTGAAGCAAGGAAAACCATTTCCCGCTATGCATAGGAAAAATGTCCGACAAAAGGGCGCGGCATCCACATGATGGCTATGTTCACAAGCTACTGAGATCAGCCATAACAAAACCTTTGAAGCTAGCCTAATATACAACAAACTGTAGCACCGGAAAACTAAGTGGTTCGCCAATATGACATATTAATTGAAGCTTTTTGTATATTTTTTCAAATTCTAAATTGACGTTTCGACCTTTTTTTTCTTTCCGTGCAACAGGCTTAGCGTTTCATCAGCGACAGTGTCAACAAATTGACATTTGACATCATTTTGCCCTATTCCGACGCTTGAGACCAGCATCTACTAAATTTTTCTAAAAAATGGCGGCACATTATGTTAAGGTTGCTTTGCTTTATGCATTTGCGCAACGCCTTTCAATTCATGTAGTTTATGCATCGTATAGCAGACCTGCCGCCAGCTGAATAATGGAAAGTGACCGCCATTTTGAAAATATTAACAGCACCTAAATTTGTTATGAAAAAACTATGTAAATATTCATTAAACCATAATTCTGAATGTCCTATGTGTATACGTGAAAACACAATGTTTGTAGTCTTCGCTCAGCACAGTTTTTCCTCGCAGATAACATGATTTTGGCCATTACACAACGTAGAACGTTAAATAATAAAAGTACAAGGCAAGTGTGCGCTCCTAAATTGTTTTTAAGCAAACGAATTTGATGAAAAGTTTGGGGAAGAAATTGTTAATGTGGTAATTGTGAAACAGTAATGGGTGAGCCATGCAAAAGGCCCGAATGTCTCTCTTCCTTTTTCGTGCATAATATTACATTTCTGATCGTCACGTCAATCCAATGTGATCGCTCGTTATGTTTGTTTCGTTTTCCATGAGCTGAGGATTTAAACCTGAAAAAATAAATTGAATTCCCGCTTCGTAGCTCGATTCTGGGTCAATGTCTAATACTATCTCTTAGCTTATTTTTTGTTGCTCAAATTTTGTGCTTAGCTCATGAGTTATGCGTCTGCGTGCGTGTGTGCGCGCCTAAATTGGGGCTAACTGTTGCGTTCACATCCCTTAGATAGTCATCGCTCCTCTCACATGGTACTTATTGGTACCCTTGTTAGTTAATTATTGTAGGTCCTCATTTGAGAGTTGACTAAGTGCTGATATTCTTCTACAGTTTCTACTGAAATAAATGTCTGCGCCTTTTCAGCCCTGTTTGTGGTTTATCAGTTTTTAGGAGTTCGAAGACATTTCCCAGTGTTTCGGTTAGAGCAGCTCGTTAGAATGACCGAGAGAAAATGCTACTTTCGTTTTCAAGCATCTATGCAATTTTGTTTTCAGTACAAGAAATGCTCACATATATGTCAAAGCGACCAATATACCTCCCGTGAATATTTTGCCTTACATTAACCCTTCACAGAGCACCATACAGAGAAATATCAATTTTATCGCGACTAACTTTCTTGTAAATCGATACGTTGCAGCAGTGACCTCCACTGAACGTCATTATAGCTATTTACATGCGGTGATACGGAACATCAAAATTAACACTGTCTGTCTCAGAGGCACACATTACATTTTTGTGGCGGAATTTTTCGGTACGGTGCTTTATAGTGAGCGCCGCACACCGCTCAAGTTTAAAAGCAATTTATGTGGCTACCCAAAACACTTATTCTGTGCTGTTCCCGAGGTGCAGATTATGGCCGCTGACAATGTTGCTTTTCTGCCCTTTGGTATTGCGTGACCTCATTCAAGCCTTATATATAAGTGTGCGAAGCTAGCATCGATCAAGTCTGACAACCATGCTACGGCGCTGTAGGTGGGACCCGAATGTAAGCAGCTCATCCGACCGCAGGACGCATTATATCGAGCCCTACAGCGCTCTCAGTCTTTCACGCCTGAGTGCAGGGCAGCCCCACGTTTGATTGCAAGGAGGAGACCCCGCGAATAAGCGAAGGGCCCGTTTATCCCCACGGACAGGAGGACATATATCAGCGCCTCCCGGCATTTCTTTTCTTGATATTTGTTATAGAGATGCGTGTGTTTCAGCGCAAAAACATTCCATTAGCTGCGCTAATATGACCGTAGATACTCTTTAACAAATAATAATGACAATAATAATTTTTGTGGTCTTCACGAAACACGTCATAAACTTTGCAGGCTCGTAAAAGTTCACAATGGCTTGCGTAATTAACCACGGCGTCATCGGCACAGAAACAATGCAAAGAAGTGAAACTGCAACCCGTAACATAATGTTTTAAAAATAACTATGGAAGCAAATGTGATCTTCATGAAGAAACAAGACACATGATAGGGTATCACTTCCCAGTTCACCATCTAAAGACCGCCGGTAGCGTTTCTGAGTTGTAATGTGCGTCACAGTTACATCCATAGAACCCGTGCTCAGGCTCACACTGTGGATATTATAAACAGCATAGGTATGAAGAACTCACAAAATACATTAAGGAAATTTTACCATCCACATTAGTTTATATATTGCCACCTGGTGTTCACAGGTGGCGCTGGAAGCTATCGAAGATGATTGTACGATAACAGGTGGGCAGCTAAGGTATTTAAATACCTGTACAGAAAGAGCGTTGACACACAGTGGCGAAAACGAACTAGAAAGCTGGCCAGTAAGTTTGCCAGAGACGAGGAAGGAGAATGAAAGAGCATTAAACGACAGATTAATAACGTCGAAGCTAAAAAATGGATAGATTCAATGAAAAAGAAGCATAGTGTAGAACTATATCGATGCTGGAAAAGGCAGATCAGGAAGGAAACGTGTTATGATAACTCAAGAGGCAGTGCCCTCCTCTTGGAAGCTATGTCAGGGTGCCTTAGAACGCGCAGCTACAAAACGAAATTTAACGAAGAAGATGACACATGTGCTGTGTGTGGTAAATCGGTTGAAACAATAGAACACCTCATTCTAAAATGTGATGGTATCCATCCCGATTTCGATGCAGGCACAGTCACTCTTCCTGAGGCCTTAGGGTTTAGAGATAACAATAGTCATGTAGATAAATCTGCGATGGAAATTAGCAAAAAGCGATTGGAGGATTGGCGGATCAAAAGCAGAGAGGTGACGTAAATTTTAGAGTGTAGCAAAACGTATTTAAAAAAATGGCGAATTTTATTACCAACTTACAGAAGAGTTAAACAAAAATAAAAGAAAAAAACAGCATGGTGGCAACTACCACTGCCCTGTTTCAAAGGGGACGCTACTACCTTCCATCCATCCAGCCATCTATCCATCCGACGAAGTGTATCACGCAGGCTTGCTGCCGAATTCTGTCCATTTTCTCTCTGTGCATTTTGTCGCTCTGCCTTCCGTGACAATAATGAACTCAAGTAAAAATGCGTTCAGCTAATTCTTTGAAATGTTTCGATATATACGCACACGTACGTACCACTTAGCTTTTTGATGCCTAATAAAGAATGTGGGTGCAGTGAAGCGTACTTTCTTACCAAGAGACCTGCAAGCACCGCATTCGGTAATAAAATTGGAAATCTAAAAATTACAAACACTAACAATTTGGTAGAACAATGTATACAAAGACGGAAAGTAAAATGTAGGCTTAAATCTAATTAGTCTACTGCAGGTGCCCATGGAGCCAGAGTGACTAGAAAAGCCACAGTTCTGTTGATTCCATGATCGGGCGTCTGAAATTTGCTGTTACCTCCTAACACAACACGTTTCCCACCCGAGGCTCTGTTGCACGTGATTCACTCTGCGCCAAAATAGTCAGAATTATTTTCGAAACAATAAGTTTGCACTGGACGGCACAAACATCTCATATGCGAGAACTGTGGGCAATTGGCTCACGCCTGCTACTTCGACACTCACATTTCCCAGCATACAATAGACAAGACACCGACCTACCACCGATGATTCTCACGTGTAAGAAATGTGGAGTAAGAGGTGCGTGCTATCTTTGCCTCCAAGTATGAAAGGCTCCAAGTCGAACATACAGCTGTGCACAGCAACAACCGATTACCGCACTTAGCTACCTAGGGGCGAACTTTCACCCGCGTGGTAGTTTGTTTCCTTCGAGCAGGCTTGGTGACTTTTGTTAGTTTCGTCTATCATGAATGCGCACTTCATACACCGCTCATTGGGGCCTCTGGTAACGCGCTTTGCTCAGTCCTGAGGCGTTTGCTCCTTCGCCGGAGGCACAGCTGTGGAAGCCATCTTTCTGCACTTTTCTTCTTAATCTTTGTAAACACTCTGCAATAATATACATCGAACCAACATTTTCCGTCATTTACTTTAGTTCCTGGGTGAAATGTTTGTTCGAGATATGACCGCAGGGAGCAAACATCGTTAATCACTGGCTGCCGCGAATCGATCATGTAGCTCCGAGGCGAACGGCAACAGTTCTCCCGGCTCAGCCGCCTAAACCGCTCAGGCGAGGCTCTGGCGGCGTGTATCTTCCACGCCTGATTGCGAAGACCCAATATATGGCGAGCCGAAGGCGTCTTGCAAAAGCGATAGCTTGGTTCTGTCTCTTGCTGGGTAACCGATATGGTTGAAAGCTCGCATCATTTCACGTCCGTGTCATTTCTTCCGTGTTTGCTAGGCGTTTCAGAAAGAAATCCGAAACGTTCAGTCCAAGGTAGGGTGAGCAAGTGAAGCACAGGAAGAGGTGTCGAGAAAGCAACCGTAACTAAGGCGACATTTACTTTCCATTTCAACAGGCGCTCAAAAGGAAACGTTTCCTTTCTTTTCGACATAATGTCACACACACGTGTGCGCGAAATCAAAATTGCCGGCAGATCTGTTTTGTAATTTTTTCAAAATGCATGGCAGAAGGTCCTTATTACAAAAAGAATTGTGACAGGGTTGTTGATTGGCGCATCCGGCTTTGATATTTCTTCATAGTGCGGCTCATTAAGCGTACATGACGGGACGTCTCAATCGCGATGCTATCGTCAACTGAGAAGTGAATGCAGCTGACTCGGCCCACGGCGCCACCTGCCGAGCTCATAAGCGATTATAGTCACAAAGCATAGGTTTTTTTTTGCAATATATCAAACTGACGCGACATTACAGACAACCGGCATCTCCAGGCAAAATGGAAAGAGCAACATTGCGAGCAGTGCCATTGTTGCACGCAGCTTCTGCAGGCTCTAGGTCCTAGTTCGGACAGTTGATTCACTATCGCGTGCATGGTGACCCCTGTGGTGCGGCCCCGTAGTTGAAAAACAGTATTAAGCGGCGACGGACTGCGAAAAAAAATGGTTTTTGAGGAAACAAAATGATGCAGTAACTATCTCACATGCTTGGCCGTCTTCGCAGGTAGCTGCTAATCAGTTTCTTGTCGGAAGAAAACTTTTTTGGGGAGAAGAAGAGTTTGTCCGGCAGTGGTCATGACCATTCATTTCTGTTGGCAATGACCGTCTCGTTCTGGTTTTTAGAACAAACTGGCACAAAGGTCCGCTTTCTTTTTCTGCGTCAGATTATTGTCGTTTCTCTCTTCTGTCATTCTGTCAATAAGTATGCTATCCGATTGTACCTCGCCCACGAGCAATTCCTGTTAGCCACTCAAAGATGCTTATGGTACCTATTTAATTGGCTCGCCTTATATGCTTGGAGCCATGTCTACTTGCGAATGTCAATGTATCCAGTAATCTTGGTATGTGTACATATGTAAATAAATGTTTTTTCTAATCTCTATTTCACATAACTCGGTGTACACCCGAACCACGCCTTAATGGGGGGGGGGGGGGGGAGCATAATGGAGGGACTTAGAGTAGAAAGGAAAAAAGAGGTGCAGTAGTGGAGGGCTCCAGGATAATTTCGACCACCTGGGGATAATTAACGTGCACTGATGTCGCACAGCACACGGGCGAATTTTGCGTGCCCGTGTGCTGAGAAAACAAAAATAGACTTTTCGGCCTGCCACCGGGGACTTCCTGACGTCTTTTGTTTTGTCTTAACGATTAGTCGGTGCTTGTTGGTTTTCCACCATGATTAGCGAAGCACGGTGGGTGTCCGTCAAACCACCGATTTCCTCGTGTAACGTAGCTGCGGTTCCAAGCCGGCCACAGCCGCCGACAGTGAAGCTATCTGCAGTGTCTGCATCCTCCTGGCTGTGAAGACTTTTGTACAAGACAGCGCCTTACTGAATGCCTGGCCGTAGAAATTTGCATTCCTATCAGTTTTCCTATAAGATTGCTGGTGTAGTAAAGTTTTGTGTAAAACTCAGATAATGCGGCTGAACCACACCATTTCTTCAGTAGTGCCATCATGTTTTGGAGTCGTTTCCTTTTTATTTATTTGGCATGAAGGTGCAGGTAATTCCTGCTATATTGGCTTCATAAATAAAACCTAATTCCTAACATTCACAAAGAGCAGGTAACCGTAAATGATTGATGCTCACAATATTTCCTTCACTACAAAGTATTAGTTTAATTAAACTATAGCTGAGCACCTAGATCAGCTTGTTTTAAGGTTAAGGCTGCGGCCGATTTGTGTCAATTTTCCTAAATTAACAAAATTGATAATTTAGAAGCTGTGCAAAGTAGACGAACAATACAATGTTTAGGTCGCAAAAGAGATCTGGAAATTCTCAACGACAAGCTCCAAAATCGGTCACTCGGTTCGACGAAGACATTATCAAGCAGCGCAAATAAAACAAGGCCGCCAGAAACTTACAGCCCTCACCTTGTGCCGGTGAATTTATTGTGTGCTTGTATTCCTCGCGATTCTTGAGTCATAGCACCACAAGCTCACTTCATCAATGGGATTTCATCCTTTATTTTGGCTGTGAATGATAGCAAGCATATAGAACTCGTTCAAAACTACGACTGGACAGTTGCTTTGAAATAGCTTTAGATCGTTTTATGACTACGTATTTATGTTCAATTTTTTTTATTGTTGAGAAAGAAAAAAAAACTTGCGCTAATTAGAGCCGAAATGCATCGCAGGAGTAGGCAGCAAGTGTTCCCGAAATATCCCTGTTACACACAAGAACTGCCCATCTTTGTAAACCGCTTTCCGCTTTCGAAAGTTGTATCATAGTGCCCTAAAAATTGACGCTTCAAATACTGCAATCAGCCTTCAGAACCCTCACAAGGATCAAAGAGACGTTTTTCAATTTGGAACATGGAAAGATGTCAAGTGGCTTCGAAAGAGTGCTGGTATTTCTTCCCTTCATTCAAAGCGCAAGTAAAGAGCTTGGCTGAGAAAGACCGCTCGCAATAGAAGACTCATTCTCACAAAACGTACTTGGACACGAATCGTGGCCGCGCACCCCTCCTGGTTTTTTGACCCAATGGAGAAAAAAATATTTAACGAGAACACTGATGAGCGAAGCATGGTAACAGTGGCGTTTTCTTATTTCGATCTGGTTTGTTTGCACGTTTAACATTAAATACTTTGTGAGCAGAATTGAGGCCCACCAGCACTTTGCAATCGTTCGATAATGAATCGAAACTCAATTTCCCAGTGAAGATTGATGAGCTGCACCGAGTACTTTTCTTTTCTTTCTCTCCTGAATGACCGCCTCTGATCATTTTAATGGCAATTTTTCCTCCTCATCCACCAGTTCCTCCAACTCAGCATATTTGATTTCACACTCGGGTTGTGCTATGTTCTGTGCTTTGCGCATTTGTCTTTCTTTTTGTTGCGTAGAACTTGCGATTTTTTTTGTCGTAGCATGGACGCTGTATAGATAATGACATGAGATGTTGCAAGCGGATCCTCTCTCTTCAAGCAGTGGCCGAAGTGTGCACTCACGAACAAAGTGCGCTATATTTTAAATATTCTCATAATCTCGATCGGCAGTACGCCGATCACCTTATCGATTTTGTCTTTCTGGCCCTCTGTTGAAATTGTTTTTTCGACCCTTCAAAAGGCAGTTAAATTCCTCCTTTTTTCTTGTCGCAGTACGTATAATATATCTGTCCAGTGTTCCACCTTGGTGTCCTAAATTCAATTCTCGCTTTGAATAACTCGCTTCAAGACTCTTTCCCTCTGGGCATAAATCAGGTTTCCTGTATACAGATACGTCGCGTAATATAGCGGCGCCAACGGTGCGCGAGCCGGTCTTTTTCAGCTACTGTCAGGTTTTCAGGGCAGGCACGTTCTGATGAGCTCTGAACTTCTTCCACGTTATTCGGAGCGAAACTTTGCTGTGTAAACATTTCCAGCCTGGAAGGACTCAGAAAAGGGAATATCTATTCCTTTATTTCAAGAGAGTAAGACCTGAGGAGTGTAATGCCGCAAGTTTAATATATATATATATATATATATATATATATATATATATATATATATATATATATATATATATAATCACCATATGTGATTATATCGAGGTTGTAGATTAGAGCACTGCTACTGTTTTTAGCCATAGTTTAGCGCTCTTACAGGTAGAACAGATATGACAGAGAACACTCTATCAGGAAGCACTCGACGGCGACTCCACTGAAATGAGTCAGAGGCGCAATTCCTAAACTTTTTGTTGTTTTTTTTTCCTGCAAAAGCATTGCTTCTTTATTGTCTTTTCAGTTTTGATGGATTAATGAAAATAATTTGGGTCTTCGTGTTTGCCTTAGTGTCTCCATCCATACCACACGCAGCTGCATTTTCTGGCAACGTCTGCGCTCTTGAATGAAAAGACCTTCCTTCGAAGACGGCACAAAAGTTTACGGAAATCGTAGGCACGGAATAAAGTATAATTATGCGCCGTCACTCAAGAAGGTCGACTAAAATTTCAGAGCAGATATGAGAAGAATTGTATAGTAATCGCTGGTATCAATAAAAGGTAAGTAACACCAGGAGCCGGGCGAGTTGGTTGAAGTTCATATTTGAAAAAAAAAAACGCAAACAACTGACACAGCGCCTTTGTCGTCGTTTGTTCCTGTGGTTTCCCCGTCAGTTATTGCCGCTTTTTTTTAAAATAAGAACGTCAATAAAGGGTGACTGGTTCGAGAGAAAGAGCTACCGTGAATTTTCTCCCGAGCACATGCGTCCTGAAAATGTTTGCTTCCTACTGCACAGAAATCATCCACCACCTGGAACCTATAATAAGATAATACGAGTAGCAGTGCCAGAATAACATACGTGCAAGCCGTCTATGTTCTCCATCGATCACTTATGATTCACTGCTAGCATTAACTGTTTGTTAAAAGTACACAGTCCTTGGTGTTATATTTGCAGCGCACTGAGTGGGACTCTATAGCGCCCAAGAACTAATAAGCTGGACAGGTCTTTTGTGGTGGTGGCAACAACTTCACTCGCCGCCAACATTTCTTGAACGCTGGTGATGCAAGACGAACCCCACCGCATGATCCGGACGCTGTACATGACGAAAGAAAAAAAAAATCCACGCCTCGTGGTGCCTCATACAGTGGCTGATTGCGTTCGGCTACTGAGTCAAATGTCGTGGAACGCATTTCACTGGAGACAAAATGCAAAAGCACTCGTGTGCCGGGTGATCTCGGCGCCCGTTAAAAAAACCGCGAGGTGTCAAAACTAAACCGTTGTGCTCCATTACGTCATCTCTCGGCCCGCGTGCCACTTGACGGGGTCAAATCCCCTATAACTAAAAAGCAATGCTTCCGAGAGCAAAAATATCGTGATGAAAGCAAAGCAGCCTGTCACACTAAATGCGTTATTAAGACTCCTGTGGTGAAGTCCGTGATTCTAAGTCCTCTCAATAGCTCTCCGCGTCCCTTACAGCGTACACCAGGACGTAGTGGGTTGGTGACGAAGAGACGGGTTTTGTATTGCATAGCAGGCATGCCTGTTTCAAGAAGCTGTAGTAATCAATTTTTCTTTTAGTTTTGGACTGTTGTGTTCTATGCTGCGTTTCATACATCAGGTGCAACGCTGCCAAACCTAGCGCTCTTGTTAGCGCTGCGTGCATCCGCGACCAAAAAGTAGTGCGTTCCTTGTGGTGAGCGAAACATAGTGAATCCTTTTCTTACTACATGACATATTTGTCATGAGTTTGATTAAATGCACTCTCATTGCTGAAGCCAGCTGTCGGTTTCTCGTGCCTTAGACCGCTCGGCCACAGAACAAACGCGGAGTAACACGGCTCCTTTATTCTTCCGTGCGGAATACCTCCATACCTTTCACAGCTTTGCACCTGATGTATGGAACGGAGTATAGCCGTGGATACTTTTAATTAAGAAACGTCTTGCCCCCCCCCCCCCCCTCCCTCCCTCCATTTGGTTCGATAAATGAAATTCTCTGAGCGCTATACGACATTTTGCTTTAATAACGGAGTCACTACGCTCGGTGTATAGGTAGGCGCAATAAACGAGCTGGTTATCATTCGAATGCACGTGCTGTTAGGCATAACGTCAGCTCTCTTCCATAACTTCAAACATTGTGCACCGGCTTTCCATGAAAATGTGACCTCATACGTTACTCTCATGACGAAGCAAGGATAGAAATAATGGTTGCAGAGCGGATATTAGGGGCGCCATAGTTTTGTCAAAGTTAAAGGCCTTAATAAAGATTTTCCTCACTCTCGCTACAACAATCTTCAGCTGAGATGGCGATTGGCCGACGCATGAAGAAATAATGAGTTATTGAATGGAAGCTGAAGGCATTATAAATCTCCGCCTGCAGAGCGGGAAAATTCACGTGGAGGCTGATTGAAAACGCTTGAGAAAATATATGTGGATTAAACTTATGCACCCAGATACTTAGGGACAGATCAGGTTTTAACAATGATAAAATCGCAACGTGTTTTCATTTTATAAAAGGCCTAAACAATCTGCTTCTTCGCGTCGGCCGTGGTATGACACGCTTAAAAATGTATGTTACATAGACTACACCTTGAAAAGGCCTCTACAAATTGCTTCTAAAAAAACAAAGATGAGCTGAAAAGACTATGCCGGCCTAAGTGACTCGGTAAAAGCCAATAAAACTACATGCTCCAACGAACAAAAAATCACCGGATTCAGAAAAAAAGTGGAAAAACGTGATGCAAGCAGAATAATAAAGCCTGTAGGTGTCTGTTTATTCCCAACAATGATTACACCAGTGTGGACTGTTGGAACTTGTCGGTATGTAATACGTTGAATCAGGCGTTAATTGCATTTAAAAAAAGTGATGAGGAACTTCGGGTGTTTTCTGTG
This sequence comes from Amblyomma americanum, assembly GCA_030143305.2. Taxonomy (NCBI): domain Eukaryota; kingdom Metazoa; phylum Arthropoda; class Arachnida; order Ixodida; family Ixodidae; genus Amblyomma; species Amblyomma americanum. The sequence continues at coordinate 72,960 of JARKHS020007726.1, read as the reverse complement.
ACAGGACAGCGGTAAAGACGCTCGCAAGGTGAAATTACGAACTAGCGCAGCACTGCTTTCTTTATAGTCCGCGTAGTCTGCTTTGTGTTCTGTTATATCTCACCGAGTAGTGCAATATTCTGTATGTGGTTCCTGCCAATTCCTTTCTACGTGGCGACCACAGGTCAACTGTCTCCAGGATGTTTTCGTACCATCCTTAATATCGCAGTCTGAATTTGGCCCACACGGGCTACATGTAAAGAACTAAACGAGTTCAGAGCGTCTCTGGTCCCCTTAGTTTCTAGGTAGCTGCTAGAAGGAATGCAAGTTCTTCGGCAGGAGATGAAACGCGAGAAGAGTGCAGAGATTCTGAGCAGAATCAGACCCTTATCAACGAACTGAAACATGTTCAGAGCTGGAGGAGAAGTCGAATGGAAGTCTGAAATAGGAAAAAGATAAAGTATTGCCGAGAACGAAAAAAGGTTTTTCAAATGCGGTGGTTGCATAAGTAATGCTTCCTCCTCATGTCATCTCAAATGGATTGAAGATTGAACTCCGAGAGAATCCGCCGCGGGGTTTTTTGGGGGGTCTTCAGAAGGAAAAAATAAGAGGCGAAACGAGACACCTTCAGCCGCAAAACGCAGACTCGGAATAACCTTGCCAATCCCACCCACAGGCAGAAGCCGAAAGAAACTTTTGGATCGACCACGAAGAATTTCGGAGACGTGAAATGTTCGCTGAAGAACAGCAAACATGCGCAGAGATTTTTGGGCAAACACCGAGGCAAAAAAAAAAAAACTTTCCTAAAAGAGTGATTCGAGGAATTCGAAGCGATGGGTTTCGAAGAAACGACTCTCACGGCACTCAGAAGTAGTCATGGTTTTCTTTGCCTTATTCTAGTACTAATTCGAAAAGGATGTAGAATAACTTGAAGCTAAGTTCTAAAGAAGAAAGACGCATTGCGACAGTGCAGAAAAAAAAAAGCAGTGAGTGGATAGAGGCACAGAGAAAATAAGGCATCGGTCACATTACTTAACTCTTCTGCTCAGCGAAAGCTACTTGGTGGGCGTACTTGTATAATTGAGTGCAAGCGCATGACATTTATCCGTAACATACGCAGATCGTGCGTTTCTTGGAAAGACGTCCATGGTTTCACCTACATGACACAACTTATGTACGCTCAAGTATATATCTGTGCGCATTCTGCACAGGAATTTATCCAGCAGTGTTCTCAGGTTTAGAAAGACCCCGTCATAAATGAAAAGCTTCGGCATGAAACAGTCCTTGAAGCCCGGGGGAGCCACCTTTGATAACGAAGGCAATCGTATTACATACACACAAAGGTTGAGTTATTTGTATTTCTCCGGCTTGTTTACTCTCTTTAGGACTAACAGTTTGGAATGTACGTTTGAGTGGAATATCGTGAATTTCTTAAGGGCTACATAAGCTGAAATTAAAAACCAACAGAGAAGAGTTCTCCCGCAAAGCTATGTGCGCAGCTGCTAGGGTGTCTATTTATGAATTTTAGAAGCATAATACTCTAACGCATAGTGCAATAACCAATTTTTGTCACTGATGTTGTATATAATTTGGCCACCGCCGATTAAGAAGAGATCAGAGTCCTAAATTTCATTCCCTCTGCGGCAAGAAAGTGAATAGGGCGTGCGAATATTTTAATTATTTGAATAGCGAAACGAATACGTTTTGATTCGACTCCCTCAACACATCAAATATTACGTGTTGAAAATTATTCGCAACGAAACGAGTCCACTCTCATGTTTTCGAATACCTTTCAACTATATGACACAAAGTTCGCATGAGGCATGTCGTAGCTTTTTTTTTTCGACGACTATTTCAGAAACACGGACCACTCCAACGCCGCAGATTATGCTGTCGCGATCTGTCTGCGCGGGAACCAAGTCAACCGCCGCAACGCGGTCCATTTGAGTGGGGACGTTCATAATGCTCACATGGCCTCCATGATTGAGCAACGCGACAAGCTTCAGCCAGGTAGAGCAAATGTTGAGTGCACACCCGGAGGCCATGGCTCAGATTATCGCCTCTGTCTTCAGCCGAGATTTGGCGCCAATTTGCTGGCTGTTGTCTCCATTTACAAAAAGTGATTTTCTTGTGAGTATTGCACAAGTTGACGGCTGTGTCAGAGTGTGCATGGGATTAGCCTGCAAGGCTTCAGCATGCGGCACATTTTATCAGGCCTGTCCCGGCGTAGCCCACATTTATTTCCAACAGGAGCCACTACGAGTGCATTTGAGACACCTGACCAGGAGTCACCAGTACGCCCTGGCCAATATTAGGAGTCTGCTTCCAGGTGTAGCCGTTTCGAAAGCCATCATGACACAGCGCAAATTGATGCCTACAAGCTATATGCGTCACGAGATTTTGGGGGTGTCATTATGAATAATTCCAAATCCCTGCACACGTCTCCTTATTCCAGAAATACTAAAAAAAAGGCCCCCACTGTCTGGAAGACGTTCAAGTAACGAGCGTTAGCTGTTTGATTTACTGTAATTGATATGAATGAGGTTAAAAGGACGTACACCAATGAAAATACAGCCGCCGCGGTGGCTGAGTGGTTATGGCGCTCGGCTGCTGGCCCGAAAGACGCGGGTTCGATCCCGGCCGCGGTGGTCGAATTTCGATGGAGGTGAAATTCTAGAGGCCCGTGTACTGTGCGATGTCAGTGCACGTTAAAGAACCCCAGGTGGTCGGAGCTTCCGGAGCCCTTCACTACGGCGTCTCTCATAGCCTGAGTCGCTTTGGGACGTTAAACCCCCATAAACCATAAACCAACCAATGGAAATACCAATTTGGCCGCCCGGCGTTTTCGAAAGTACCCGAGTATGTGTGATCTCCTGAACTTATTTCCCAGACTTTTCATTTCATTTCATTTCAAATATTTTATTCCAACATTACACCATACAGATATAATGTCGAGGATGGCAGGCAAAAAGCCTCCTGGAGGCTTGACCTGTCCTGCATCCTGGTGTACACTTGGCAGAGATTCTCTTCGGCCACGGCGTAAGATGTTGATCGTTTGAGATCATCCATTTCCTTCGTCAAACACACTGTGGTAGTGAACGTATAGGCGAAACGAACGCATCTGAGAGGAGCTCCCGAGGGTGACGGCTCATTGCGGATGGAACAAAAGAGCGTCCTCTTTGAAACGGGGTGGATTGCCACCGTGCTCGGCTACACGTGCACGCACGCCGCCTGGCTGAGCGATCGACGCCTGCGCCATCTATCAGAGAAATTACGACGCACGTCCATCCGTTGTTGAGTTAAACCACCGCAAGATACGTCCCAAACGGAATTTGCTTCGTTTGGGGGTCAAGGTGGGCCTAGAATTAGGCTTGCGGTGCAATATGGTACCGCTTAAATGTGTAATTGCACGCATACAATGATTACCTATTATTTAATTGTGGTTTTATTTCTATACCATAACCCAGAGGGTTTTGTTTGCCTACCAAATTCGGTATACAACTGTCTCCGGATGGGTGCCCCTTGTTCTCGGAGTATATATAACGGAACGAATGCATGCATATGTAGCGGTCCGGTAACGGGACATTTTTCATACCCGTTATAGGCGGTTGCGGTGGCGGGGCTTCACGTCGTCGTCCCTTCCACCTGACATCCGCGACTTTGGCTGCCAGCGAGGCTGGCAGGTTTTGCCCATTGGTGACCGCATAGTGGCATGGGGGGTCGCACTCTCGGCCCGATGTCCGCAATGTGGCCTAGTCGAAACCCAAGTGCATGTCATTTTCGATAATCTTGTCTCTGGGAATTTCTGGAGACTTTTGTCACGTATGTTTTTCACCAGATTATATGCTCGCACTAGGTCGCGCGATACATTCACGTTGTTGTTGCTCTGCTTAGTAGCGTTTATTTTGTGGCGACAAAGAGGTGCCGCGTCACTACAGCGACGGCCACAGAGGGAAATGTTCCCATTCCGTCAGCGCAAGCGGGCACGCCTGTTTGAATAGGCCTGCGTCGACCTTGTCTCCTTGGAAGAAGAGTTTCTGCGGAGATGGAGCACCCACTTCATCACGGTCAGCAACGGTAGTGTGTCCGTGCGGCTGCTACAATACTAGTGAAGTGGTTGTTCGCGGAGCGCGTGTGTGTGGCGTGCGTGCTTCCCCCGCGTTTCGTGCAGACTTTGGAACACTAGTAACTCTGGCGGACTCCCGCGTGCTGTGTGTTTCATAGGTTGTACTAGGCGACGGAAGTCGCATTATTGTACTTATTTGTTCTCTTGAGGGAAGACAGTCCCTGGCTTATTTTTCGCGTAATAAACTTCTCTTTAAACCCGTTATGGGATAATTTTTGAAACTATGCCGCCATTTCGGCCCCGGACGTCATACTCACATAGTTCCACCTCTATCCACCATATTGGACCGTGGCGTCACCATTGGCACGCGGCAGGTGATTGTTTCTACAATGCTATTGTAGATGGCGCTGTAAGTCTTAATGCGAGATGTGCTGTTTTCTAGGTGCTACCATAGATGGCGCTGTGATCTCAGGCTGGTAGCAGACCCCACGAAATCTCGAAACGTGATGAGTAAGAGCTAACGCTCTTAAAAGTGGCACATCGCGACAGTTGGACTGAAGCAACTGGCGTTGTCATATATCTCCTCTACGTTTGGTTGCTCAGGACATGTTTTTGTCGAAGAATCAGTTACAAACACCTCTTTAGCAGCAGCAGTTGTAGTGCCTGAAAGAGTCCTCAGACACTGCTTAACGCTCACGCATAAAACATCACCCACGGCAGCCGAATTGGCAGACATACGAGAAGACATCCGCTACATTGGTGCGCAGACCAAAGATTACTAGTCTATATTCCGCCACAAAAGACCCTCATAGCAGATAATAAAAAAAAACATACGTAAAGCCACACTCATGCCAGCATCTAATCAGGCAAATTGTACTTTTTCTAGCAAAGGTGTTCCAGTGCGGCCACACCATTAGGATTCAGTGGATATACAGCCATTTTTGTTTAGCGGGAAATGATACCACTGATGCGGAAGCTAAGCTGGCTCATGCTGATCGGGCTTCAATCCAAGTCTCGTTCTCGAGAACTGACGTAGCAGCCTCACTGGCTCATTATATGCAGGCTGCCATGCAACTGCACTGTAACTCCCGCCTCCGATGTGAGCCGCCATCAGGATCGCATCTCTCTTCTTGATGCTGGTTCGCGATTTCACTTACCATCAAATGTTATGCGACATCAAGGAATTATGCTCCATTAGTTGTGGCTTAGTGTAGCGTGCACTAAAAGCTACCTACACAAGATCAGAGTTGAAGCTAGCCCGCATTGCTTGAAGTGCGACTATCTAGAGACAATTTATCACATTATTTGCTAGTGCCCTTGGTACACTGATGCGAGGAAGGAGGGCCTCGGAAAATGCTTGGACTGTCGCCCTCTCTCTGAGGAAACTACCCTAGGCGCCGGGCGAATCTAACAGATGGCTGATGTGCGATGAAGGCTGTTTTTAGGTTTTTATGTAAAAAAGGCCTAGATTCCTGTCTGTGACACTTGCCTGTGCTGTGCTGTGGGCGCCTACAACGTATACGGAGCGGACCACATATGTGGCACGCCTTTTTGCCGGGATATGTGTCTGTGCACTTCAAGCTTTTCCTGCAACAATGGATGGTGCGAATACATGAGGGTTCGTGCTGAGATATAAGAGTGTGCAGAGCTCTTCTCTGCAGTCGAGTTGCGGTGCGTGTGCAATGAGAACTGGGGCCAGTACAAGTCTTATGGTGCATGTCCAAGACATGCGCTGCATGTGTTACACGTCGATACGCGATATGAGTGCCACCCAGTGTGTGCGTGGTCTCCTCTATAACCCAGACCGCATCAAGCAGTTGATTGCATTATGACACCATCACCCTCTATTCGCACCCTAACCCTCCTATTACTTTCCCTTTCCCCTTCCCCAGTGTGGAGTAGCAGGTCAGGGTCACCGTACCGCCGGCAGACCTTTCTATATTTCCTTTCATTAAATTACTTTCTCTCTCTGCAATGCGTATGATATGAGAGTCATTCAGTTAATATATTGACTGTTTTCCGCGTCCTCTAGAGGAAACTAGTTTACGTCATTCGAGAGCTAATTTTCCATGACTTATATCACCTTGGCTAGTTCTTTACTGGTTCGCATGAATATTCCGTATGTACAGATTTTCCCATGAGTACTTAACAATCGCATATATACGATTCGTATTTGGTTAGCTTTTTCAGTATACTATTTTCCGTATGTACAGATTTTCCAATGAGTACTTAATAATCGCATATATACGATTCGTATTTGGTTAGCTTTTTCACTATACTATTCTTATGCCATTCGGTAGCAAAGCTAGCCTTTTCGCATTCGATTCGGTTTTGAAAACGCACTATTCATACACCAATTGAAAAGGAATTTCTTCTTGCGATGGTAATTAAATCTACCGTTAGCAATACTACGCTCGGAGCTAAGCCTGCTCTGCTAATCGCACTAAATGAAGACAGAGGGAAAGGTGTAGAAGCGCAAATGCCATCCCTGCATTTTGAACTGTTCGTGTGTTCGTCCACATTTTTTGTAGCTGTAGCTACATTACGGTAGCATTTCGAGCCTTTAGCCTGGCGGCGCCGCCATTCTGTGGCTGCGCCGCCACGCTGTCACTTGGTTGGTCACGTGGTGCGGAGCAGCTACCGGAGGCGCGGCGCCGTGGCTGATCACGTGGGTGGTCACGTGACCAAGTTCCACTCGGCCAGATGTACCTATCGCGTCACTCCAGGTTTAACCAGAGCTAAACCACCGCCATTTTTTTTCGTTGCTTCTGCGGGGGCACATCTTCGTTTTGGCAAACTGTGTGTACTGAACTTAAGAGTAGCCATTTCGCCAAATAATGCCATGTGGTTTAATAAAGGTTGCTACTTGCTTCACATATTCTCGCTCTATTTTTATAAAGGGAGAATCGTGACACACCGCAACTGCTACCGCCCTCCTGGTAATAGCTTCACAAACATATCCAACCATCAGCCTCTTAAGTAATTGAAAACAGGCACTTTTAGATAAGCCTTCTATTTATTTTCAGTTATTCTGTGCAAGAAATTCTCGGTGGCTTGCGCAGTATTCGATCCCGCATTTTCAGCTCCAATAGGAGCATGTTTGGTACGGTGAAACAAGCAAAAAAAAAACAATGCATTCGCTTTGCCGCAAGGCTGCATTAAGCCTGTGTTAAAAGAAAATTTGTACTTATTAGTCCAGCTGCGTTTTCCTGCTTTCATCTTACTATTCTACTCTCTTTTCTGCCTGGTTTCCCCCACCTGAACACGCTTCACCAACTAACACATGACTAAGCCTTGCAAATGGGAGCATTTTCACTTAAATAATGAGCACTGAAGGCTGACAATTTTTACGGATTAGTATGTGAATCTGCTTGCTAAGTACACTGTAGCCAAGGGTGTGACATTCCCGTAGAGCCAATGGGGACGATTTTGAAATGCGACGGTGGCGGTGCCTGGGAGTTGGCGGTAAAAACATAAATTGCTCAAAACTTTGCTCGCTATGCTTGCGCCGGTCGCTGTCGTCTGCTGCCACTGCGCTGCAGCGTTGCCCGCGGCGGCACTGGCGGCGCAGACGCGTTGTGTCATTGACTCCAGCCGCGTTTGCTGCCAGATACCAGGATCGCTGCAATCGTTCCGACCGTGGCGACACTTATGGCGCGGACGCGCAACTTGCAACATGCCACAGCACTGCTGTAGCCACATTTACATCAGCTAAAAGTTGTTTTGGAGCAAGAACAGTCCTTTAAAAACACGAGATATCACTGTGTCAAAGATGTGGTTAATGTGCGTAAGTGCGAAATGGTGTTCAGTGTTCTGCTGGGAAAGCGAGGCACCGCTGATTAAGTCAGGCATTAGTATCAAAGCGCACACTGGAAGAGAGGAATGTGTAATTGTGATTACACTTGCGGTAATGTAGATCATAGCGCTGCCTTGTCAGCCCTGTGTTCGTGCAACTGCTAATTGCGAAAAATTTTAAATGAGCATGCTGCTACGCATGAGTTTGTAACAATGGCATTTTTGTTTGAAGGGCAAGGTGGGGAGGAGTTACCACGCGTGTTCTGTGGTTACAAAACTGTCCCCGCATAAATGAAACACACTTTGAGCTTTCCTGTATTAGCCTTGTCAGCGCTGTAGTCGGCGGGAAGAACATGAACTTTTTTTTGTAGCGATAGCTACATTACGGTAGCATTTCGAGCCTTCAGCTTGGCGGCGCCACCACCCCGTGGCTGCGCCGCCACGCTGTCACGTGGTTAGTCACGTGGTGCGGAGCAGCTGCCGGCGGCGCGGAGGCCACGTGACCAAGTTCCACTCGGCCACCTGTAGCTATCGCGTCACTCCAGGTTTAACCAGAGCGAAACCACTACCAATTTTTTAACACGATTGGGTTAAGACACTCGTTGTGCCTAAGATCCGGCGTCGGTCTCATCGGCATTGTGAGCGAGAACTCTCTGGGGAAGCTGCGTAGGTGGGCATTCGAGGTCACGTAACCATGGGGCGTCAGTGCAACCTGCCCACCGAATTGTGAGCAAACTGCGCACCGTGGCAGATGGCGCTTAAAATAATGATTGGACGAGAAAAGTAGCCCAGGAGGAAAAACCTGGGTCGCACAAGCCCCACCTATGGCAGCGCATGCCATCACAGGGCCATCGCTTAACCGCTGCACCACTGCGTCAGGAGCGGTATGAGGTCCCCCAGGGATCTATGAATGTTATGTAGAGCAAGACTAATTCTATGTATGCGTGTTAACCCATTAAAGCTATTGCGCCATATCCTGAAGGCGTAATTAGGTGTCCCTTCTAATATTTTTCATCGACGCATGGCTTCAACAATTCTGCTCATATCATTAATGCGTTGTTTCTTGATGCGGCCAGTGCTGGATGTCCGATGCCCAGTGCCGCAGACTACGAACCGGTGATACGATGGGTACAAGGTTTCCACTGGCCTGCAAGGTGTTCGGCTTATGGAGGCTGAAATGGTCGAAAAATAGGTCTTGACCATGACCCGACGTCGTGCAAAAAAACTTGAGGCCATGACGCTCTTTGCCCAAAGCTTTCCTTGCGCCATAAAAATACGCTTCCATCATTTTGATGTGTGCTTAGGCAATTTGTAATTTCTTTTCTACTAAGCGCTATTCTTTCCAGCCGACAAATCCGCCAAGCCTTTGAAGTCAATCAAAAATGTCATTTTTTTCGTGGTCTGTTTCAGCACAGCCTCTTGTAGAAGTTACGCTGAAAACGCTGTGAAGTTACGCTGTGAGGAGACCATCGCTCATCGTCTATGTGAGTGCCCTGCATCTGCGAGTGCAAGAAATACACTGTGTTGTGCCCTGGACCGCCTCGATCCTCGCCCATTAACAGAGCAAAAGATCCTCGGTCCGTGGCCACAGCAGTCGACTGCCCTCAAGGCATACAAGGCACTCTTTGCCTACTTGAGAGCGACTGGATTGAGTGACAAATTGAGACAGCGTTCTTCGTGTGTGTGTGTGTTATGCCTTTTCTCCTTCTCTCTTCCTCCTTTTAGTCCCCTAATCCCTCTTTCCCAGTGCAGGGTAGCCAACCGGAACCCCTTTCTGGTTAACATCCCTGCCTTTCCCTCCTCCTCTTTATCTATACGCTGCAAACGTGGGAACTCCTGCCAAATTTGGTCGAAATGAAGTTCTACAAGAAAAGAGGCAAATGCAATCCTGTAATTATTAGCGCTAACAAGTCAACGCTACGGCGGTCTGCGCTTAAGCACAATGTTTATTTTGGGCACTTCCCAAGAAGCTTCGTCTCTTCAGAACAAGAAACTTGACTCTTTTGCACATGGCGCTCATATATTCTTTGGCCTGTACGTAAGACGTCAGGATGGAATAAAACATGTGCCTTTTGGCACAGAATAGAGTTCACGAAGCCCGGTTTCTTCGCGCCTTTTGTCTCGAATGCTGGTGCAAGTTGAGATTCTAGTTTTCCCTATATTAAAGCAGCCCCTTGCTAACTCATGCAAAGAAACCGTACTGAACTACTATTTCTTGTTTTCTTTTAAGGATACGAATTGTGTGTCGCGAACACCGAATCCATTCTAGCAGGATATAATTTTTGCAGCTTTTTTTTTTCTGCACGCGACTGCACTAAAAGCTCTCGTTGCGAAGCGTTGTCGTTCATTTCTCTTTTTTTTTCCACCCCAATGAAATACCGTTATTTGAATTTCGGACATGCTTCAGTGCAAGAGGAAATTAATATTCGCGCGAAATTAAGCGCGCTGCATGTCTCCCTTTCCCGCCGTCGTTCTTTAGGGATTAGAAGCGGAATAATTTGCGCGCAATGATTTGCTCTCGTTCCCCCACCCAGATAAAATAAAACCTGGAGTGCAAGGAAACGCATGCGAGCAATGAATTCTAATACCCACCTTAACATTAATCACACGCTCTCCCACTGCTGCTGGAAGTTTCTGGGCGAAAGAAAGATCGATATACTAAAGGCTTCTTTCATTAATAGAGATCCTTGTTTCATCCATGAATGTGGAAGGAGCGGTTTCTGAACCGTCCTCGCAGTGTTCTTAGTAATGCTTATTCAGCGACATACGCGGCGTTATTCCCACAGTCTTAAGCAGTTTTGTTTTGAACAGCAGCATCCACGCTTTGTTGCCACGAGCCACACAGGCCAAGAGAAGGCGTAAAGAAGGTAAAGTATAATTAACAGAGGAGAAGCAACCACGGAGCCGCTTGGAAAGGAAGGACGGAAAATGACCATACCACCTAATTGTTCTTGCTCGTACCTTCACGATTTGTAATCAGGCCCAAACTAATGTGCTGCTCTTGCGATTTCCGGAATAATTAAGGACGTCCGCGACTTCCTTTTCGGTTATGACTTTTTTGATGGGTGGTGTTCTCTCCACTAGTTCTTGTTGTTGTCTGTTAACTTATTTTTCTTTGCACAGTTTTTTGCTTTATTGTTTGTAGTTGCCTCTTGGGCTGCTCAAAATATAAAGATATTTTTCCGAATGGGCGAGTTGGTATTACAAGAATAGAAGTTAAACGGAACCCACTAAAAACGTCTGCTCGGACCTTACAGTTCTGCCGAGTGTATTGACGACCTGTAAAGGACGCGTCTTCTGCAATAGTGTTTGCACTTTTTCGGGCTGATGAGATGTTACGCTTCCTCCTAACACTTCATGCGTGTGTTTTCTTGCGACACTGACGGCGCATTTCTAAAGGATCTCATTTCCCACAGTTAACACCTGCATGTGAACCGAAACGTTGGCAAAAAATGGTGCGGTCGCGTCAATAATTGCACATCCTTTCACGCCATTAGCTTTCAGCCTTCGAACCTTTAGAGGACGCCATTGTGCTGGGTAGGGTGAACTATGGTCGTTTACTGATTTTGGGACAAAACGGCGAAGGTCAAATTTCGGGGGTGGCCAGGGCCAAATTTTGGCAATGGCCCGGAAAAAAATTTCCGCATTGGTGTCATGTCGGGCACGGCCAGTTACAGCTGGATATTCATTTTGGTACAAAGCGGCTAAGGTCAAACTTCGGGGGTTGCCCGGACTAAACGCTGTTGATAAGGGACTTTGGAAGGCCACGCAAAGATCGACTTTTGCATAGTAGAGCTATCGTTAAGAAATTGGGCTGCAGCCATAATTAACCGTGCCCGACGCGATGGCGACCTCCAAATTTGGCCTGGGACATTGCCGAAATTTAACCCGGCCCACCCCTGAAATTTGACCTTTACCGACCTGGACCAAAATCGATGTCCAACCATAATTGGTGCCCAACATGATGCCGACCTCCAAATTTGGCCCGCGAAAAACTGGTTTTGAGTAAAGAAAATGGTGCAGTAATTGTATCACATCTCGCTGGACAACCACATCGCACCGTAAGGAAAGACAGGAAGGTGGGAGTGAAAGGACAAAGAGAGAAAGAGGTGCTGGTAGTAGAGGTCTCCAGATTAATTTCGACCACCTGGGGATGTTTAACGTGCACTGACATCGCACAGCACACGGGCGCCATTTGCGTTTCGCACCCATTGAAACGAGGCCGCCGCGGCCGGGTTTGAACCCGGTAAGGGGTTACTTTTAAAATTTGGCTGGGGCTGCCCATGAAAATCGATCTTGACCACTTTGAATGAAAATAGATGTTGAGCCAAAATTGACTATGCGAAAAATGATGGCAACCTCCAGGTTTACCCCAGGTCACTTCTAAAATTTGGCTTGGGCCATCCTCGAAATATGACTTCAGCTGATTTGGACCAAAACAGATGTCCAACTATAATTGCCCAGGCCGACACGATGACGGCCTTCAAATTGGGCACGGGTCGTCTCTGTAAATCTGGCCGGGCCAGCCTCGAAATTTGACTGTGACCAATTTGGACCAAAATTGATGTGCAATCTTAACTGAGCGTGCCCAAAACGATGTAGACCTCCAAGTTTCGACCCAGTCATTCCCCCAGAAAAATGACCTTGGTTGATTTAGACCAATATCGATGACCAACTATAATCGAGTACGGCCGACATGATGGCGACCTCCAAATTTAGCCCCAGCCTTTGCCAAAATTTGACATTCGCAATTTGGGAATGCTTTCGCACTATAAAAGGTTAAACCAAGCAAAACCTTATGTTGTACTATGCCTACCAAAGGTGCACCATGGTGCCTCATGTCCACCATAATGGCCCACAATGGCTCGCCCTTTGATCCTTGATCCTTGACCTTTTACCTTCAACATTTTGACCTTTGACATTTAATTTTAAATGAGTTTCGTCGAGGTGGCTGTACTGTGAGATATTACGTTAACGTATGGCACGTATATAAATGCTGAGTAGCCGCGCTTGCAGCATTAGCCATGGAAGAAGTGGAGTCGCGACCGTCTGTCTATAGCCACGCGAGTGCTATCGCTCGACCTTTGGGTGTCACCGTGGTTAAACCCTGCCTAACAGTTTTTAACATTTGAGAAGACGGAACACCAAGACCATTGAGAAGCAAAAAGTTCACGATGGGGACAAGAAGAAAATAGTAAAATAAAGCTGCCCTCAATATAGGCAAAAGTAGAGCGGATTATCGCAAGGAGGTAATTTCACGAGTCGTCACTTGTCATGTTTCGCCACCGTCAAGATATTCGCGAGTGGTCCTACGACGCCTGCTGCAACATTTGAAATGCCAGCTCTCTGCGAAGGTTTGTGCACCGCTTGTCGGCTACGGCGCGATGGTCCAGCACTGTAAGGCGGCGACGATATGGCAAGAGGGCCGCAGCTATAAGGGTAAAAAAAGTTGCGGCCATAAAACTGACGCGATTCGCCACTGCTACTCCTCTGCCTTGTCCGAAGGGTTGTGTAAGCACTCTGTAGCACGCGAATTCGCTTTCTGCGGAATACTGCCTCGCACCGCCAGCCATTTCTCCTTCACGAAATGCGTCCCTGGTGAATCGAGCAGCTCCCTTGTTCGCCCCAGTTCAATTTTCGCGCGAGATGTGATCAACGTGTTTCTCCGTAACCCCTCCTCGCTTCACTCTGGCGACAACGCAGAGCTACAAGTGCAAAAGCTAAGCCTCGGCGCCACCTCGTTGAAGGAAAAATAAAAGGAAAAGGTTTGCATGCGAGTCTCGGGAATGGCAGATCCACTTTCTGCCGCCCGTCTTCTTCGAAAAAAATACTGGGTAGGGAACTGTGCGTCTTTGAATATGAGTGATCCGGGAACGGAGTACGCAAGTGCGGATGTGTGTTTTACCGTCGGCGACTGAGTGTCAAGAAGAACAAGGAAAAGGCGGGCACAAAGCTAGTGCCGATTTCCGACTCGTCACCGTTTTGTTTTGCTCCCAAGCTGGAATGCGAAACCATATTTATATCATTGCGTACCGATTTCGCCTCTTCGAATCTATAACTTTGAACCTGTGTGCTTGGCGTCATTCTTGCCGTCTAGGTATGCTTTTCTGTTTTTCTTGAAAACTTGTTTCTTTTTGGGACACTCCTTGATTTAGCTTGAGGCAAACAAGTGCCAGCTAAAGTCGTAAACAACTGAAGAACAAAGCAGCTTTTGCCCGTCAAAGGATCTACTTCCAGCCAATGGCGTAGCCTGATTCTCATAACACTGCTAGTGTTAAAATGCAGGGAGTGAAAGGTGAAAGGGGATAGTCCTTTCCTTCCATGGTTGGGGATAGCCCCTCTCTCCATTGTCACACTTTCAGGGTCATGAGAATGAGCCGACGCCATTGGCTTGAATAGAGTCATTTGACGGAGAAAAGCCGCTTCGTTCTTGAGTTTTATCGATATATAATGCGCTTAGCTGCACATGTGACGCCTAATCATGAGGTCTTAGCCAAGAGTGTCTATGTACCGCCTGGTCTTCAGCCTTTTTGTTACATGATGTGATTCACAGATCTCCCATCCCAACAAAATATTAAAACGGCCATTTCTAAAGAGCCCGCCATTCGTGTTAATGAGCTCACCATTTGTGATATTGCTCAACTTTAATGCCTCGCAGTATGTAGAAGACGCGCTGTGCAAAAACTTTGTATTTCACAACTCAGTTTCTATCAGCAGGAATGAAAAACTGCAATATTGTCACATTTCTAGACATGCACCCACCACGCACATCTTGGTGTGGGCGACAAAATCTTGAAGTTACTGTACATCAAGTTCGAGCTTCTCTAAGCGACCTTCAAGCCTATGTAAGGTGTGTAATAAAGGCAGCGTCCTAAACGCAGTACTCTTTAAAGTTCAAGTACTTTTCAAAAGTGTAAGCACCTGCAGCATTTTTTCGCTGTTATTCCCGGCCACACGCCTAAGGCTACCTCTGAGGCCGGATTATTATTATTCTTGTGTGTCCGCGCTTGCGCATGGATTTGTGTGTGAGTGTGTGTGTGCGTGCGTGTGTGTGCGTGTGAGTGTGGGCGTGTGCGTGTCTGAGTGTGTGCGTGCGCGTGCGCGTGCGCGCGCGCGCGCGCGTGTGTGTGTGTGTGTGTGTGTGTGTGTGTGGGGGCGTGTGCGTGTCTGAGTGTGGGCGTGTGCGTGTCTGAGTGTGCGCGTGTGTGTGTGTGTGTGTGTGTGTGTGTGTGTGTGTGTGTGTGTGTGTGTGTGTGTGTGTGTGTGTGTGTGTGTGTGTGTGTGTGTGTGTGTGTGTGTGTGTGTGTGTGTGTGTGTGTGTGTGTGTGTGTGTGTGTGTGTGTGTGTGTGTGTGTGTGTGTGTGTGTGTGTGTGTGTGTGTGTGTGTGTGTGTGTGTGTGTGTGTGTGTGTGTGTGTGTGTGTGTGTGTGTGTGTGTGTGTGTGTGTGTGTGTGTGTGTGTGCGTGCGTGCGTGCGTGTGTGTGTGTGTGTGTGTGTGTGCGTGCGTGCGTGTGTGTGTGTGTGTGTGTGTGTGTGTGTGTGTGTGTGTGTGTGTGTGTGTGTGTGTGTGTGTGTGTGTGTGTGTGTGTGTGTGTGTGTGTGTGTGTGTGTGTGTGTGTGTGTGTGTGTGTGTGTGTGTGTGTGTGTGTGTGTGTGTGTGTGTGTGTGTGTGTGTGTGTGTGTGTGTGTGTGTGTGTGTGTGATGAAGCACATGAGGAATGGTAGAGTTTTTTAGTGCGACTCGAACCCACTCCTTTAAAGCGCCGGTGTAGGTAGCGGTGACGCATCTGGCTGAAGTCGTTTGCGCCGACGCGAGCGGGCGGCACTGCTGCATTCACTTGGCACGCCAGTAGTAGAAGCTGAAGCAAATCACTCTTGCTCATGTATAATAGTTTGCAATGAAAGCGACACGAGCGTACAACATGGTTGTTAAAAGTTGGAACTAATTTCGTATGCATTGTACGGGTGACCCCCCCCCCCCCCCCACCCCCCCGCCCCTTGCACGCAGGCCATGCCTCGCGCAGTGAGCCAACTACGTTGTTATGGAGCAGGACGCGCAGCCGAATTCATCAAAGCTTAGAAGGGCTTCCTGGACGCTTCGTGCGCGTCTCAGTAGGAGTTGAAGTAGTGGGGTTCAACAATTCCTGCTTTGATGCCCGATCTCGGAGGCCATAGCTGCTACGTGGCTGTCGCCGTCGGCATTAACTGAGGTACGGCTGGAGTTTGTTCGATTTCGTGATGAGTAGCAAAAGGTAATTTTCCCATGCATAAAACTAGATGTTCATAAGGTTAATATAGCAAGTTCGTGTTGCGCCCTCTACGTGCATATTAATACTAAACCAACACTATAGTGTCACACCTTTTAACAGCTATACATTCTGTATAAGCTATAGCGCCGTACCACCGGACGAAGGCTGACTCTTTAATCTCTCGCACGGTTGCTCGCGAGTAGCGAATATTAGTACATATATTCTATTCGTTTTCGGTTTAGTTTTCAGCTTCACTGCGCGTATTATATTTGGTTTCGAAAAAGAACTATTCGCAAACCCTTACTGCTGAATTATTTTCTTCCTCTCAAAATTTCTCTTCGAGGACCTATTCAACGTTTTCCGTATTCTGATTAGGCTTTCTGCTTGTCATAAAACACGAAAAAATTACACATAGCAACGAGAAACTCGGAATGTATCGTACGCATGGTTGCTGCAGACCGAAATCTCCTCCCATGCGCAGCTCCAGGAAATGAATTGTCTAGATTGTCTTCAGAGCATGAAAGAATGCGGCATGGTGTCTGGCGGTGTACTTCTGTCTGCCGCTGAATTTGTTTGTCGGATCTGCAATGCTTGTCTGGAGTTGCTTCGCAATAAAATAGATCCAGCATATGACTTAAATCTTGAATAAAGGCGGCGTTGTCTGCTCTTCAGGTCCTCAGGCAGTTTTATTACTACGATAAGCTCGCTGAAACATATGTAATCACCGAGAGATCGTAGCAGTCACCGGCGTTGTAAAGATTGATGTGAGGTAATATCAACAGGAAAGCATTATAAAAATCCTCTACAATTATTCAATTAGATCTAACGTGTTTATTTAAAGTTCGTAGTTTAGTAGCTAAACTAAACTACTGAGCTCATCGTGCCTTCTCTGACAAGATCTCGAGCCATATAAGCTGTAATTATTCTTATTTATTATACTGTGACGAAGATGATGAAGCTGGCACTGGTGCGCTACGGAGCGCCCACGCTAGGCCAGTGGCCATTAAATCTTATCTATGTCATCGTCCATCGCACCTCATTCTTCGATTGGCGGCCACGTAACAATATGGTTCTTTAAAAATCAAAATCGCTTGCCTTCTACGTAACTTACTGACGAGCATTAATCAGCAATCTAACAGTGCCCAAAGAAGTCTTTCAATTCATACTTTAAGTTATGAATGCTAATGCATCAATGAAAAGGTCGCGTTGACAAGGTAGCTGTACAAAATTCAGTATAGAGTTTTCCCAACAGCCGCCGTTTTATTCTCTAGCGCTTTTCGTGCGAGTAATTGACGAAAGAAAATCTACGCCTAAGCACAAGAAAGAAAACATTTTGTCATACGACGCCGCACAAGTACATCTCTTGAATCTCTTTTTAATATGATTTTATTTCTGAGACCTCTCACTGCTGAAGCCTATTGTGCGGATATCGGTACGTTGTCCTTCGTTTCCTCGTCTCCGTTCATTCAATGAGGTAAAACTTTGTTAGCGTAAAGGCTGTTCATGATTTTATAGTTACAAAAACAATAACATAAGTAAGTATAAATGACCTGCAACTCATGGTGGTATCCAGATAAGGCCTTCCGCTCCTGACACATCAGAGAACCATTCGTCCATGAGACCAGCTGGTATATACATCGAACTTATTGCAATAGCAGACAAGGGAAACAGCGAAGAGTATTGAATGACCCCGGCCACGGGCCGGGTATTGACCGCACTGTTACAGGAGAAAATTTGGAGGAGAAGAAGGCGTACCGTGCAAAAATGTTCACCGGATTGGTTGATCTCGGCCGTCTAGACAAACACGCTAAGAATATTGGTTGCCACCCGAGACCTTTGCCGGGAAGGAAGAATACACAACGCGGTTCGAACCCCGCAGCGCCACCATGCGGGGTCGTAAGGCACAGCTGTTGGCATGGCAGGGAACACGCGTGCCGCTCGTCGACTCGAATACGCAATAGGCTGAAGCAGAAAAAGAGTGCAGCCATGGTGTGGAAAGCAAAGAGGAAGAGGGATACAGGCTCAAGCAGGCGCGAGTCAGCGAGGCATAGAGGGATACACTAGAAAACAAGCCTGAAGCAAAAGTGCAACGGCAAAATAGTAGGAGTGGTAGAAAGAAAAGAAAAACGCGGCTTTCATTTCGATCCTCCTGCTGGCTGTGTTCGACAAAGAAGCCCTTTCAAGCGCAGCGGGTGATGTAATACGCAGCCGTTGCCGGTGCCTATGCACATGTAGTCGAACGTGCTCTGTTCGAGATGGAAAAAAAGAAGGAAATAAAGTGGCAACTAGGGGTAGCTTTTATGTATCGAAAATGCTGCACTGTGATTGGAAGAAGGCAGCTGCGAAACACAAAGGAAGAAACCAGAAATGACTTCGTTACGGCACTCTCTGCGGGGCGCTTTCCAGATTTAATAAAGGAGAAGGAACCCAGAGGGATTGAAAGAAAGGTCTGAAGGAGTGTGAACGAGCTCACGTTCCGCATTACTGACAGTGTGGTAGCTGACTGGCTAGCCTGTGCGGACAACAAAACTTGCTAGCTTTGGCGTTAGATAAAGCGAAGATAGTGAACACGCAATTGTAATGCTTACATTGTTTGAGATATTAAGTATGTGCAGTGTGACAAGAAAAAGCTCTCAAAATAAGCGTCAAGCTGATGAAAGAGCTGCAGGTAGTAGTCGAGAGAACAAGCTTGTACTCAGTTATAAGAGAACTCTCGACGTGAAAAAAAAGTAAATTAGAGACGAATTTTTAGTTGACGTTCTTTTACTATGTAGATAAATTAGTCTGGAAACACGCTGTCATCTGCTATTCGACTGAAAACTAATCACACGGAAACAGCTAAGGCATTACACACGCAAGCGCCAAGTGCGAGTAAATTGCATTTGGCAAAAGTTATCAAATCACTCGATCATGACGCAGATTGCAGTCGAAGTTGTTGGGATAGAAAAAAAAAGATGTATTCTTTACTGCTTCTCTTCTGTACGCAAAATTATTCTCCGCGCTCCAAACGAAATGTCTTTAACGCCTATCCAGCTGTAAACCTCTATAAGGAAAACCCTGCTTCTGAAAACTTTGATCACCCTTTCTTCTTCAGGGGTGCCATGTGTGCTACCCGGGCTCTTTTTTCGGCTAGTTGGTTACTGTCTTCAGACATAGCAACCAGCTCAAAAAGGGCACAGGTGGGAGAGAAACGACAGCAGAGGTGTGTCTGGTCGTTCATTTGCTCTCTGTGTCTCCGTGTGGCCTGCAGACGTTTACACAAGGCTAGAAATCTGTTTAGCGTTCTAGGTGTAACCCTTAAGCAGCAACTAGGCGAGTTAGTTCACTCACGGGAAGTGAGGCTGCCCGCGGGAAAAATCGCCTAAGCCTCGATGCTATGATATGCAGGGTTGTGCCAAAGCGGGCATGGGCTTCAACCCCATGAAATCTGGACCAACGCTTCTAGTAAGCACGGATGCCAACAAGTGCCGTGTGGCGCTGATGATCACCACGTGAATTTCGAAGTTTCGGTACTTCTCATTGGTTTTCCATGATCTTCGGAGATAGGTTTGAAATAGGTTGGAAATTTTGTGCGTCACCTCTTGCAGAGAGAATGAAGAGTCAGCCATGATGTTCACCATGCTCGCGCAGAATCTCTCGGGGCCCTCTATAATTTTCTCAGAATTGTAAGTTTGAAACAACCCCTTTGAGTTATGTGGTTTTCGTTACTAGCTGTCAAAACATAGCGCTAGTTGCAGAGTGTCCAGGAAGCCTGTGCTTGACAGAGGCGCCGTAGTGGAAGGCTCTAAAATGACTTGGACCACCCGAGGGCCTATCGCGTGCACAGTACGCGCGGATTTAGTGAAAAACCACTAATTAACCAAGTCGAACCCGACCAAGAATCTTTTGTGAAGCTTCCAAGTAACTCGGGTAAGCTCGGGTTAGTTGGGAGGAGTGACGTGCAAGCTGCAGCCAACGGGAGGAGGGCGTAGTGCCAGCTATCGACTCGTGGACAAAGAGTGTGAAGATGAGATCAAGAAACGCGATTGTGTATAGAAAGAATAGGCGAAGAATGAACCCATGCTTTCGCACGTCTACTCGGTTTAACTACGTTAAAACCCTAGTACACTTTTCCTCTATTTTGCCTCCATCGAAGTGCAGCGACAACGGCTAGGATTAGATCCCGTGTACCTTGGTTCAGCAGCCGTACGCCACAGCCACTAAGCCCTCACTGCGGGCGTAAGCCTCGACTCACAACTGAGTCTGAGAGATCACTTGCGTGCCTTTCGGGTTAGAGGCCCTCATGCACTCGATTAGAATACTAGATGAAAGCTGGGATGTTCTACAAAAGACAACGCAGGCGTGTGCCTGTATTCGTTACATATCTTTGCAAGCGTAAGTCGCAACAGGCTGCGAGAGAAAACATAATTACGTGGTCGTTGCGATGCTTGTGCTCTGTCGTATGCAGCTGGCATTTGTCGACATCGGCAGCCTTGTTGACTGCCGCGGGCTCTCAGTGGCTCTACTTTTTGATCTATTTACCGCCATTCATTTTGCATAGTTAGCCTTACTTCTTGGGCCTGGAAAGACGCTGCTTCTACTTCTGTTCGCGCAGCTGAAGTTTTTTAAATGCCGCAGCATTAGAACGCCCTTGCCAGAATGAAGCGTGCATTGTTCTCAGAAGCCTCTAGTTGCCACTGTCACTTGCCACGGTTGCCAGGTGAAAAAGGGAAGAGGGAAAAAATGGTCATGAGATATACCCCTTGGGTGGCTACTGTGGATATGGGAGGTTCTGACAAGAGCGGAGGAATACGCAACCTGAGTGCGGTTGCCATGAGAACAATCCAGCTAGCTTGGAAGGTTGAAGGTAAGCAGGAAAGTCAGGTCAGTAGAAAAGGGGTAGATAGCATAGCGGCGAGCGCGCGCCGGATGCCACCTTTCGGTTGGAGTGGTTGTGTGCGAGCCACGTCCAGCGCCGGGTGTCGATTTGTACTGGAGACCATACATAGACTAGAAGACCACGTGTACACCGGAGTAAAATGTAACGACGTACCAATAAGACAAAGTGTGCAATAAGAGATGATGTAAACAAATACGTTTGATGTGCAGTGTCATGCAAATGAGAAGCAAAATTTAATGCTTCACGTTTCGACCGGATTGTGCCAAACTCACATAGCATTTTTTTTCTAATTTAATACGCAAAGCTGCCCCTAGGCGCGCAAGGCAACCGCGGTCGAGAGTTTTGCATTGGTTTTAAGCCCACAGCGTCCCTGAACATGTCGGAAGTCAAAGTACAAGAACACAATTGAGTTTTGTTTCCTTTCATCATCATCACCAGCCTGACTACGTTCACTGCAGGCAAAGGGTTATTTCATATTTAAATAATAAACCGTGTCCCGTGCCAGCCGCGGTCACAATCATCATCGTCACCCTGACTGTATACCCTCACCGCAGTACAAAGGCCTCTGCCATAACTCTATAATTAATCCTGTCCTCTCCAATTGACCGCGGCCACCATATCCCCAAAAACCTCCTAACCTCTTCCGCTCCCTTTACTTCCTGTATCCCCCTGCTACGCTTAGCTTCTATTGAAATTCATTCTGTTACCCTAAAGAAGTGGCAGTTACTTTTACTTCGCATTATATACCCTGCGCATGCTTCCTTCTTCTTCTTGATTTAGACTATGTTATCATAAACTCGCATTTGTTCCGTGAACAATTCTGCTATTTCACTGTCTGTTAACCTCTATATAAGCACCGAAGAAGCTGTATCTTGAGGTCTGCCCCAGGGAAATGTTCTTTTCATGATTAAACTGTGCGAAAGAAAGGGGACAGAGGCAAGAAACACATACACACACAGAACGCAGACTTCTAACTTTTATTCGAAAACGCTTAGAGCATTCCTTTTTGTACGCTCCAAACCACTACATGACACAGCCAGAATCCAACACAGCAGATAAGTTTAACAGTTCAGAAGAGCCACTCTGGAGAGCCAGTCTAAAAAACTCGAAGTGTGTGCAGGTCTACACACCCTTTACACCTAGATAAAAGGATAGAGGAAGGTAAAGAGCCTGAAGGTGAAACTAAAAATTCAAAGAGAATGAAATATGGAAAACGGCAGAACCATGTATTACAAGCGAAAACTTGCTCAGCAAAAGGGATGAGACGTGAAACCAACAGTAACAACAGTAAAAGATGAAAGCGCTAGCATAAACAATAAGTAAGAAGAAAAGCGATAAAAGCCAAACCATATGAATTATACAAAACAAGATTAAAAAGAGGCTAAAACCTTGAAATCCAGAGTGAAATATGGAGACAACAATAAACAAAGGTAAAGGTAAAGTTGACGCGAGAATGAAACGGCTAAAAGCAGGCTAAAATCTATGAAGGATGGAAACAACAAGTACCAAGAGTAAAGGTGCAGGTGAAAAAGGACCAGTTTAAAGTGTTACTTTCTAAAAACGAGATTTCTTTATCCGAAAGCAGAATGGACGGTGTGCCCACACAATTGTTCGCAATCTTTGCGATTACGAAGGCCTCAATTATTTCCTTCTCTGTTTTGGTTCGAGCCGTAGCGACAAACTTTGTGGTTTAGAGAAACGGGTGGCAATCCCTTTTTTTGCACTTACCACGGTGTAAAACCAAATTGCCTCCTGAGTTGGTAGAGAGATTGCGATTATGCTCAGCCGCCTTCTCATTGAAACATCGCCCAGTTTGGCCGATGTACATGTTTCCACAGGATAGTGGAACCTGATAGGTAACTTCTCTGGCACATTCTTTGTACTCAAGGCTGTAATTTAAGGTGCATCTTTGCTGTCTATCGTCTTTGTTAATGATAGCACACATTTTAGCGAACTTACACGGCGCCGCAAACACGAGTTGGACGCCGTATCTTCCTGCAACTTGCTTTGTATTGTGTGACACTCAGTGCGCGTAAGGCATGACACACACTGGTTTTCTTTCTTCTTTCGCTTGGTGGTTCGTATTTTTCATCCTCTGTAGCAAGCTTTCGCAAACACAGGCTATTAGTTTTTTCTTTCAATCTTTCAATCTGTCGGTTAAGACTTAAAATCATTTTGTGCTGACATGACTTTTCTAGGGCAGAACGGCGGGCAAGGCGAACGATTACACTTTTTGCCAACTTTGAATGTTCACTGTCATAGGGTAGTGACTGCTTGTTCATTCTGGGATGGTAGGACCAACAGATATGTAAGGGCGTAAATTCTAGATTGATATCCAGAAACTAGATTTCGTTACCCTTAGGCAATTCATGCTTGAAATGAAGTCATTTTGCTTCACACTTGAAAACATTAAGGATACTACTTACTGAATCAGGCAGACTAGAATTAGCAGAGAGGTTTACCATCACGATATGATCATCAACGTACGGAAAAATGCGCAAAATATATTGGTCGTAGAGACAACATTGCAAGTGCTGGTCTAAGGAAGAGAGAAAAATACTACATAAAACAGGTGCCAGGGATGAACCTATGCAAATACCACTTTTCTGAAAGCAAAACTGTCCTTTCTGAACGTAAAACTGTCACCCTTCTTTCGCGCAGTTTAATCATGAACGAGAACCACCAAGTAGCCCGCCAGAAAACTCTTCTTAAATGTCCTTTGCCCTATGCTTTTTAACGTTGGTAGTGGCTGGCCTTCCCGATTCAATGCAGGAAAATTGCCAGCATATGCGCAGGTCGACATATGCAGACGACATTTGTCTTTGGTTTGCCGGCTACCAACACAAGCGATTAGCGTTGACAGCTCCACAAGGCCAACTTACGGTACAAGATTCTCTTCAAAGTGTGGGATTGTCTATATCAATGAAACAAAAATCGGGCTTCGTCCTGTTTTCTGGCATAGGAACACGCCATGCGCCGTTGAAAATAGACCTTGGTCACTCTTGCATTAGACAATTAAGTCACATGTCCCTTTTGGGAACCATTATTGACTGCCGCCTACAGTGGCCACAAGCTGTCGGCTCGACTGTCTCATCTCTGTCGTCGCGTTTGAATGTGATCCGTAGAATAACAATTGACCAAAGGGAAAACCGCCTTTCCTCAATGGTCGGACTTCACAAACCACTGCTGATTAGTCGGATAATGTACCATCTACATTTAATTTCCCCCTCGGTATCACAGCTTCAACATCTCGAAAGTCTGCGCAGAAAGGGCCTGAGAAGAACCCTTGGACTTCCGTAGGCGGCACTGAACAATGCAGTTCTTGATGTGTGACTATAGAATCCTCTGAGCCTGGTCGCTTCACAACTGTTACTAATGCAAATTGGCCGTCTCCGAGAGACGGCAGCTGGGATAGCCGTTCTGTTGCGGCTCCCAAAAGAGATCTCAGTCCCGAGCGTGCTTGGCACTTAATACTATTAGTTCCCTAGGCCTTTATGTTCGAAGACAAAGGAAGTTGTTGAAACCACACTGGTCATTCGTGAGCATTGATTGTACGGTCATTATTCCTGACATGAGCGCTAAGCGCGGTTCTCCTTTGGCGGCAACACTTTTGCCACCAATTCATTTTTGTTGCCTCTTTTACTGCAAAGCTCCGCTCCTTTGCTTTCGTTCGCTCGTATTTCGTACTCGCGTTGTTGAGGTTCAATAACGGATTGAAGTTCAATTCCATCCTCTCCGTCACTGAACCTGAAAATGCATCCATTTGCAGTTCTGGCCGATTGCTTATTGAATATTCTCTTCCCTATTTTACTCCTGGCTTTCAGCGCTGGAATCTGATGCCACATTTTTTTTTTCAGCAGTCTTCCCAGTTGGTTGTTTTACTTTGATGCTTCGTTGCGTTTGGCGGTTCACTGATTTTTTTTCGCTAAACTGCGTATACCAAAAGCAACGAGAGTGCTTTGTGAAACAATGTCGATAGTTGCCATGTGCTCCAGATGTTTGTTTATAATTGTCTTATTCATAATATTGTGTGAAATGAACGAAAGGCACGCTGTAGCATAGCTACCGCATAGAACCATTACGTAAACCAAAGATAAAGGAAAGCATTTTTCTGGAAAATATAATTAAGGTTCTTGGACGCGTGTTCTTCTGGTCCACCTATTTCCCTACGAATATTACCGCGTTATTTCTTTTTGTTCCTTGGAATTGCGAGAACTTTAAGAGGCATCAGTGTATTTAAATAAACATTCGTTACAGTTTTCTTTAAAGGAAGCAGGTCGATAAGTGCAGTAAGCATCATACTGCACACACTGACTTACCCACGTCGTCTATAATGCATCAAGTAAATTCTCATTGAAACTGAAATTTTCTTAGTTTCTTTTTATGCCGACACCCAAGAGTGTATTATCTATAATATCTATTTCCTAAGCGTCGGGTTGTTCGCAAACATGAATGGCTGTAGTGCTCCACGCACACAAACAACGACTCGGCACAAGATAAGTTCAAATAGACAACCAATATGCATTTTTCGTCCTGACAGTGTTAAGCCTACTGGTAAAATATCGTTATTGGCATACGCTATGGCGCGAACAGAAAGAAGACACCAGTGGTGGCAGCTGAAGGAAAAAAAAAGCGTTTAAGTTCGCCTGTACTCTCCTTAACCAGCGAAATGCTTGTGTTGAATCGTAGGCTAAAAATATTTTAGGAAGAAATATTCTTAGCCTTAAATTTAATGTAAATAGCGAAAAATACGAAAAAAACATTAGGCACTGTTTAACCACGGTTATAGCCAAAGGTCGAGCGAGAGCATTTTGGTAATGATACAGGCCAAATTTAGAGGTCACTATCAAGTAGGGCACGCTCAATTTTATCTGGACGTCGATTTTGGTCTAAATCGGCCAAGGACAAATTCAGGGGTTGCCCCGGCCAGATTTTGAAATTGATACGGGCGAAATATGGAGGTCGACATGGTGTCGGACACGCTCGAATATGATTGGACATCGATTTTCGTCCAAATCGACCATGGTCAATCTGTTGCTATGCTGTGTTTCTCAAGGTTAAACTCTAGAGAGAGAGACTCTTTAATGAGGAAAAAGAGAATTTAGCCGGCGTTTCAATATCGCTGGCATGCTACTCTGCGTAGGGAGGGGAATTTGGGAGATAAAGACTGAAGGAGAGCAGCGTGGAAGAGGTGGAAAAAAAAACGAAGATAAAATGCAGCCATGAAATGGGTACTAAGGATGCAGTGGCGAGTATTGATGTAACCTATAGAATGATGGAGTGCATAGTCCGACGAATGGGCTGACGAAGTTCACTGCAAGAAGAATGCATGAAGGTAACCTGCAAGTGAATTTAGAGCTTATCGAGATGTCCAATGTCTTTTAAATATGTAAAAAGAAAGTTCATTGCAAGTCTCTGTTGCCTGAAGCAGGCTAAGGGGCCTAAAACTTTGTCCATTGTTAGGGGCACTGGGCAGAGCTTCTGCATGCAATGTTCATAGTACGCACGCTCGTTAGCATACGCAGGGCACTCAAGCAGGATATGCTCCACAGTTTCTATCAAAGCACAGTTGTCCCAATGCGGACTGTTCATTTGTCCAAAATGGTATCGCAGGCCATTTGTATATGCAGCATTCAGACGAAGTCGGTGATAAAGTGTTTCGAGTTGTCGAGGAATTCTGGGTGAGAGACTTGATCTAAGATGTGGGTCGATTGAGTGAAGAAATTGGTACTGATGTGTCGGCAAACTCCAAAGCCGATACGTTTCTTCGTACGCAAAACTTTTAGCCATTTGGGACGCATCAGATTTCGTGAGAAAACTTCGAATGTATCTCTGATGTTGATGGCCCTTACGGGCCGCTTCATCTGCTTTTTCATTAGCCATAATGCTACAGTGAGCAGGTACCCACTGAAATGTTATGCAGTGGCCTGCGGCAATAGCTAAATGATGGATATACCCAATGTCCAGGAAAACTGGCTGGTGATTCGTTTTCTTCAGCAGGTTGGCCAGGATCTGCAGAGATGCTTTTGAATCGGTGAAGATAACCCAACGGCCGGCGGTTCGGCGCAGGATGTAAGAAACAGCTTCCTTAATGCCGTGAAGCTCAGCTGTTGTAGAGGAGGTCCTCCGCTGCAGCCGGTAAGGAAGGACATGGCCTGTTGAGGGCACATAAAGGCCACAAGAAGTTTCTTTAGTAGTTGAACCATCGGTGAAGATATGGGTGTGCTGCGTATATTCTTCAATTAAGTAGGCGAGAGTAGCTTGCAGAAGTGCTGCCTGTGGCATGCGGCTCTTTGCATTCACACCTGGAACAGACTTCTTCACCTTTAGAGGAGAGAGTGTCTATGGAGGAAAGGCCAGAGGTAGTAGTTTCTGAGGCTGATTAATAGTAGGAAGGGGCAGGAGCTGCACTGCCTGGCCAAAGCTAGAGTTGCTGTGAGTTAGGTGGACACGGTGTAGGAAGTGCTTCTTCCCTTGCAGGACATGGCGGAGATGGGTACGCATAGTTTCCTGGGCGGCAATTACCTCTAGTGGGAGACATCCTGCCTCCGCTACTGTTCCTGATGCAGAGGAACCCTTTGGGAGGCCAAGACATATTCGCAGGCAGTTGTTCCGTGCGGCATTGAGAGTCTTATTGCTTGATGTAGATAATCTTTGAAGCACTGGTAGACAGTAGCGCAAGGTTCCTTAAGCGTAGGCTTCTTCAAGCAGAAGCATTGATCGGCAGTTGCTACCCCACCTTGTTCCCGCCATGAACCTGAACACTTGCGATGCTGCAGTAATCCTCGCACGGAGTTTTTTGATCTGAGGTGACCATGACAGATTATAGTCGCTTACAACACCCAGGAATCGCTGAGATCGTACATATGGCAGCGATCGTCCGCCTAGGAGCAGCGGATATCGGGTCATCGTTTTTCTTGTAAACGCCATTGCAACACTCTTTTCTGGCGAGAGACGAAGACCTCTGGAAGCCAGGTACATCGAAATGTGCAATAGTGCTCTCTGAAGACGCTGCTGGGTAATATAGCGCGAACGTGACGCGGTCCAGATGCAGATATCATCAGCATAAATTGTTATGTGGACCCCTCGCGGAAGGTGTCTTCTTATGTGAATGAGGACAATATTGAACAGGAGAGGGCTGAGCACCGCTCCCTGTGGTACGCCCCTCTCCCCTGCGTGAAAGCGTGTTGGACCGTTTGGAGTGGTAATAAAAATTTGTCGTTATTTTAAATAATGCCCAATCCACTTGTATAGCCTTCCTCCAAGGCCAAGACTGCCAAAGGCTGCGAGGATTGCATGGCGAAAGATGGAGTCAAAAGCGGCCTTGATGTCTAGGAAAACGGCTGTTGGGATGTACCCAGCATGAAGGTACTCCTCAATTGATGAGACGAGGGCGATGATATTGTCAGTCGCAGACCTGTTTTGACGGAACCCGTTCATTTCTTGGGGGAACTCATTTCGGCTTTCTAGGAACCAAGTTATGCGCTTGCAGATCATGCGCTCCATGAGCTTACCTACACAGCTCCGAAGGGCAATGGGCCGGAATGATGCGTAGCTTGTTGGCTACTTACAGGGTTTCAAAACGGGCACGATTTTCGCCAGCTTCCATTCCGTAGGGACCTCACCAGCCATCCAGGAAGAATTGTAATACTCCAGGAGTCGAAGACAGGAGGTGTGGGGTAGCTTTGCAATGGCGTCATAGGTCACCTCATCATGACCCGGAGACGTGTGCCTGTTTGTCTCCGCGATAGCTGTGGATAGTTCTTCCATTGTGAAAGGCAGGTCTAACGCTGGCACTGCCGCCTTTGGGATGCCTGTTTGACCATCTGCGGAGAGTGTCGAATGCCCTGACCCTGCCGACAGCAGCTTGCAGTATACTTCTGAGACTTCTTTTATAGATTTTTGTTCGTGAAGGGAGAGTGCAGCGAAGGGGTGGAGTTGTTGAAGTGGCGTGCGCATACCTCTAACTATCCGCCAAATATTGGTTACTGGTTTGCGCACATCCAGCGTAGAACAAAAGTCACGCCACTTTTGCCGACTGAGTTTATCCATGTAGCGTCGAATGTGACGTTGTGCCCGTCGGCATGCACGTAGGTCATCGAGGCTTTTTGTGCGCAGAGCTTTCCTTTCAGCTCGCCTGCGTATAGCGCAAAGCCTTTGGAATGTGTCATCATTTGAAGGTAGGTTATCATTTTTAGCTGTAAGTTGTGTACTCGCCCTCAGGCAATACGCAAATGCTAATTCCTCATTGCGAGTTGCCGCAGTAAGTCCTCTGCTTAAAGCGTCCTTGTATGCGTCCCAGTCTGTAGATTTTACAAGGAATTTCTTTGGGTTCCTCTGCGCATGGAAAGCCGATATGAGGATTGGGTAATGGTCGCTTCCACGTGTCTCCAAATCAGTGCACCAGCCAAAGTTGTGGGCGAATGAACTTGTGACAAATGTCACGTCGATGCTGCTGGTAGTCGTCGGGCCTCGGAGGTAGGTGATGCTGCCGTCATTTAATGGCTGAACTGAATGCTTGGAGAGAAGTTTTGCAAGCTTGGCACCTCGGGCACATGTATGTGAGCTGCCCCAAATTTCATGATGAGCATTGAAGTCTCCGCAAATAATATGCGGAGAGGGCGTCCTTGTTATCAAGCCTTCAAGTCTCAAAGCATCAAATGGCGTGCCTGGCTCAAGATCTACTCCAATCAGAGTGTACTGTTGTCCGGCAATAACTGTGACATCGCATACGTATTCATTGTCGCTGTGAGGCGGGACATCAACCAGTGAGGCCGGGATATCCTTGCGAAAGCCTATCAGCAATCTGCTGACGTTATCTGGTCGTTGTGAATGATGGAAATAGTATCCATTGAGTCGGAAAGTTTCCTCGACGCGTGATTCACAGATGACTATGAAGGGGAAGCGGTACGCTCGCACGAGCTGTCGGAAATCTGAGAGTTTAGAGCGTAGCCCGCGAGCGTTCCACTGGAAAATGGTGCATGTACGAAAGATGTTGTGGATTGTCAGCTGCGGTGAAGTTCTCGCTGTGGAAGCCATGATTACTGAAGTGTGGTATTACGCCCCTGCGGAGCGTAGGATACCGACACCAACGGCTCCATTGCAAGGACAGCTTCTACTTCTGGGAGTCTTCCTGACGAGGGGTTTGCACGGATAAGAGCCTTGATGGCTGCAAACAGCATCGGAATCAGTAGGCATGTGGCATCTTGTTCAGAGCTTCCGGTTTGCTGCCCGCCGCTGATCTTCTTGTCATGTTGTGGCGCCCTAGGGTCAGAGCAAGCGACGCTGTTTGTCGGGTCTTGTGTAGTGCGTTCCAGTAGCTTTGATGAAGGAGAAGAACCAACGGACTTCCCACGCTTCTTTTTTACCGCATCTGCGTAGGTCTTGTCAGCTGCTCTGCCACGCTGTGTTGACTGATTTTCGGAAAGAGCTGCCGTAGTCGTGAAAACCACGTCGGGGTTAGGTGGTGCTTCATGGCGCTTAGGGGGTTTCCCTTGTGTTTGCTCTGCCGTGCGAGCAACTGTGGCTGCTTTCTTTTTATAACACCCTCCATAGGAAGCAGGGTGTGGGCCACCGCAGTTAGCGCATTTAGGTTGCGCTCTCGAAGTGCATTCTTTGTGCGAGTGGGGGCCAGCACACACTTTTCAGCGCACGGGGCCGTTACAGTGTCTTGATATGTGGCCATGCCTCTGACATTTATAGCACTGAGTTGCTGCTCCGACGTATTCAGTTACAGGGTAACTACAGAACCCCAGCGTTACTCGTTTTGGTAGCGGCGCATCTTTTGCGAATTCCAATATAACTGTGTGACGGCGTACCGCTTTTATCTTTCCACCATCCTCAGGAGTGTAGGCGATTAGCCTCCTTGCTGAGAGGACACCTTGGTCGCGTAGATATTCCTGCAGATCTTCGTCTGTGTAGGTGACAGGTACATCTTGTATTTTGCCATAGCTTGCCATGTAAGAGTATGGGACTCTGGCCTCTACAGCCACTCCAGCCAGCTTAGTTACCGTGAGCAGACGGTTGGCGGCGGGCAGCGTCGATACTGTAACCATCAGGCTCCCATCCTTGTGAATGCGATGGCTGAGGACTTTTTCTTGAGCCGATGCTACAACCGCCGAAGCCACAATGTTGGGGTTGGCTTTCCATAGGCTTCCTCCTTCCTCATTGGGCCTGAAAACTACAGGAACACCGGTAGCTCTCTTTTTCTTGTACGATACAACTGTAAATGATGCTTGGTCCATGTCCTCTGGACGGTCGGTCAGAGGCTCATTGCTGGCTTGGTCGTCGCGCTGTCTCTTGTTTGGCGGGGCCTGGTCTGTAGCCGCCACTACAGGGGCCGCTGGACCCGCCGCTGGCGCTGCTGCCATCAGTGCAGCGTGGAGTTCAGCTGGCGGTGATGTTCCGTGTCGGCGTTGATACGGCGCACAGCGCCGAGGAGGTCGCTTGACGTGCTTTTGCCGGCGGCCAGGGACCCCCAGGTCGTCGCACGTCGAGGACACACGCCAAAAAGACTGGAAAACCTCTGAAGTGAGAAAATAAAGCCGAAAATTATGGACCGGTGTCAGACAGCCGGCCCACTAATCGCCGTCTTCTTCTTCCTCAAGGTTAAACCAAGGTCAAATCAGGCATTGCATGATGAGGGCATTTTTGGTTCAGTAGAGCTACCGCTCTAAAACATATTAAAAAGTTTGTCATGGGCCGAGAAGAAGATGCTCTGTGGCGCGGGCGCTCAATTGAAGCGAATAAGGATCGTATCACGTCTGAGCTCGGTCCTTGCAAATCGGTATGCTGCAGCTAAACGCCGCCAGCCTGCGTCAGAACTGGCCTCCGTCTGACTTATTCGTTGCATAAGGACAAAGTCGGCTTAACTTCCGTAAAGTGTGTCGGGCCCACAGAGCACCTTCCATGAACGGTTTTCATTTTCTGGAAAAATTTACACCGAGTAATATTTTTATTTCATCTCTTTATGTGAGCCCTGCATGTGAAGAGCAGTGTGCCCTGCATTCGTCACAGAGATCACTGAGCATCTGCCGGGTACTCTTTAATGCATTCCTTCCCGAGCACGTTTCCCGATTCGCTTCCATCTTCTGCCGGTCACTCCAGTTTACGTAACCCCTTAAAGCTGCTTAGCTCCTTTAGTATCCGCAGAATATGAGACGACCATATAGGAGCTTAACAAACGGCCGTGGCTCCGTCTGGCGGTGCGGACCGTGATTATGCGCAGGCGACGTCTTTCACCGGGAGCCCACTCACTGCACGGCACGTCGCACGTACCTCGGGCGGTAGGGAGAAATGTGGGCCGAGGAGTGGAGAGCGAATTTGAGGCCGAGATAAACCGAGCCGCGCCGCTTGTCGTGTCCGACTGGCTAATGGCCGCTGGTCCGACGTCGGCCCAAGGGCCGTCTGCCGACTGGACGTTATCTGAGCTTCGCCTGCCGCATATGCAGCACTCTGCTCGGGTGCCCTAACCAAGCATCTCGCGACCGCCTCCGCGCTGAGCTTCGTTTCACGAAGCCTTTATGCAACACTGTTTCGGCCGCGTGCGGCGCATCTCTGAATAAATGATTACTGTCAGGCGTCCACATACGGGGGTGCGTATCTCGCCTCCAGCGGATCGCGTGCTTATCACTCTCCGCGGCTCTAAAGTATTATGCAGTGCTTCTCTATATCTGCTTATACAACGAAGCAGAGGCGTTATTTTTTAGAAAACCGACATTTCCTTCAGCCAGGGTGACAGAGGAAGCTTTATCAGTGGGACAGCACAGTAGAAGCTCTTTTTTGGCTCTCCTTTAAGCGCTATTCATACAGTTTTATGCCTCCGTCGAAAGTCTTTCAGCGCATTCGGTGTGAATATAGCACTTTACTTGCTTTATCGTGGCGCCTGGCTTAAAGTTGCTAGTGCGGTGTAAAGGCCTGTTTTGATTCGCCACAGGAGGGGAGCAATTTTTTCATGCTGGACGAACTAAGCTCCGCAATTTGAGGTTGGGTGGAATGCAACGCGTTGTACTTGAGCGATGCTGCTGCCAATCGGCCGCTGCAAGGCGTCGAGAACAGAGCCCGCTGCGAACAGCTTTTTTGATGATTATCGTTATCCTGGTATTTAAAAGAAAAATACAGTTGTTCGCCAACCTCACTATTAATTCTATAAAGATGGAGGTAAGAGAGCTTATTATTATCTGTAATGTCATATATGTACCGCTCGCCCAGTTTACCCTATTGCCGGTGCACCTGTAATCCCGAACGGGAAAGAACTTAGTGATAGCGCCGGTTTTTTATTTCCAGGGCGTGAACTACATCAGTACCTATTTAGTTGCTTATTGTCCGCGAGATGTCGACGACAATCTTTCACGGATCTATGCTTTCATGCACTGTTTTCTTGAACTAACTCCAATCTGTGAAGTTTTTAAGGAAGAACCGAAGTGGTGCTGTGCAGATATCTTTCTGCAGTGCACGATATACATTGCGCACTCACTGAAGAAATCTCAGACAAACATCTCGTTGCCAGAGTGGTGTAAAGAGACGCGCCGTTCATCATTCTTCAGCAAGTGAGCAAATGCTGTCGTGCTCAACAAATATGCCACGGCTCTAGGATAAATCTTTGAGGCCGGCTGGGAAACAATAGAACGAAAAATTGATCCGAAAAAATTGATAGGGACACCCAATTACGCTATGCGTTGGCGATCTGATAATTTTGGAAGCTGTTGACGACTTTACGTTGAGATTTATGTCATCCTTTCTTGGTTGTGTTTGCGGGCTTCTACACGTCTGTCTGCTCACAGTCAGACATCTCTTAGGGTTATTTAACTGGTAGTTGGATGTTCACCCGATATTGTGTGCAGGCGGTGACACGGAACCCACGAAGGAACATCGAAACGTATTGTTGTCATTTCCGGTCAGGTGAATTCACTTCCGGTTTGGTGACGTCATGTTTCCGTAGCGGAGGGGAATTATCCGGTCTAGTGATGTCACTTCCCTTCCAGCCGAAGAATTAATGTTATGAACTACGTCATATTTTTATCTGATGATATTTATAAACCTATCACATTAAGAAATATATATATACAATATGCCCTAAACCGCAGCGGTGGCCGAGGGGTTGAGCATCCGCCTCGCATGCGGGAGGTGCGGGGTTCGATCCCCAGTGCCGCCGGGTACCCACCGGTGATACAAAGGGTACAAGGTTCCCCTTGCCTATAGTGCTCGGCTTATTCAGGGTGCCGTGCTTGGGAAATGGGTCGTTGACCCCACATTGAGTAATCTAAATATACCTTGTGCCATGGCGCTCTTTGGCCATAGACGCCCTTGCGCCATAAAAAATCATCATCATCATCATCATCATCATCATCATCATCATCATATTATGCCCTAAAATAGAGCTGACCTGTACATTAAGCCCTTATGCGGCAGCCGAAGCGATACGAATGTGCACGTAGACACTGCAATATGTGTCAGGCTGCCCGTAAATAATTCTTCATATAATTACAGGATCTTTTAAAATGATAGGTGCCGGTCGTAGAAAAATTGCACAAAAATGACGCGAGGAACATTTAACTTTGAAAATTGGTAAGCATGAAAAAAAATCTTAAACGTATGAGCAGTGCGTCAAGGATTTCAGTAAATCAATTGAAATAAAAACAAACACTATCTCCAGTTACGACGGCATGTAAAACTGTCATCAGCCGCCGTTGGAATCATCTTGGTAGTTTCGTTGCGCTAAATTCAAGGAGACAAATAAAACTTCTTGAAAAACCGAATTCTAAAGTTCCCAAGGCATGGTACTTCGAAATTCGTGCCCAGGAATAAGGACTCGCGAACCGTTTCTATCTGCAGCCGTTGGCATCAATAATAACGACACTTTCGTTCGCGGGACCAAAGCGGTCCGAATAGTGATGCTCTTACAAGTTACACGAAAATTTAA
Source organism: Amblyomma americanum (assembly GCA_030143305.2). NCBI lineage: Eukaryota > Metazoa > Arthropoda > Arachnida > Ixodida > Ixodidae > Amblyomma > Amblyomma americanum. The sequence continues at coordinate 38,071 of JARKHS020007726.1, read as the reverse complement.
CCCACAAATACTTTTTGTGTGCTTTAAGAGAATGAATGTTCATACGTCTGCACGAACACACGAGGAGCATTATTTCTTACACCACATAATGCAATTTCAATGTTCTCAGAGAGCTGCCTAGGACTGCTAGTACAATACACAAGGGGTTTTACAGTATATTTTACAGATCCGAATTACTGCATTTCAACAAGCATACATCGGCAAGCGTATTCAGCGCCTGAATTATGAGCATCGCTTGCTGTAACGTTTCGTAAGAGCTCACAGCTGTCTCGGTCACTTCGTCCAAGAAAATGCCCAGCAATCTGTCTGGGGAGTTTTGTGTGCGCTTGAGTCAGGGCGCGCATGTTCAGTCATGCTTCTGGCTTTAGGGCGCAGTGAATTCACAACTGGAAGTGTCTCATTGCATCAAAGAATCTTCCAGAGATGAAAAAACGTTAAAAGAAGCTCTTTCGAATGCTTTGGCATAACCTAGTTACGCCGCATTTCGACCTGGTTAGTTCCTTGAGACATTTTCTTCACCGTTTATAACATGGCGCAGAACAGCGTGCAGTGAGTTCGCGCGCGAAAGCTGGACGCCCCTGCTCGTTACCTCCTGGAAAAAGATGCGTTGCCATTGAAAAACTCTGCTGCACTCATGTCGGAAGAGGAGAACAAGCAAGAGGAGCAAAAAAACAAAAAAACAGCGGCCCAACAGAACGTGCGGCTGCGTTGCATTAATGGTTCCTTTAAGGTCATTAGGAGAGCGTCGTGGAGTCGAGAGAGAAAGAGCATAATCTCGACACGACAAGGTTCATTAGTCACGATGCAAGGCGAGCGTAAACCAAGAACTTGAGAAGGCCATTAGGCGCAGCGCATGGCGGGACACTGGTAAAGAAATCGGCAGAGTTTGAAAAGGGGCTCGAGTTTCAATAGCTTTGAAAAAGAGGGACGTGGAGCACAGCCTAGGAAGAAAGTTTCGTGGCAATAAAAATCTGGTGCTCTATAAAATCGAGCCCTCTGTAACGCATCAACAAGACAAGGAAGGCAATGCAGTGCCCTGGGCCGACCATTGCGCTTTGACGTGTAGCAGCAATGTACCCCAGCAATGTCAATGTCGCACGTGTGTCGTTCAACGCCATCTACTGCTTTTGTAGCGAAAGCTACACTGGGCTACCAGTCGATCATTTCGCGGTGCATGAGAGAGGAAAGTTGTGCGCATGCGCCATTACCATGGCATTACCTTCGCCGTCGACGCGGCCGCGCGCCCGCTCCACTGTCGTAGCCGAGCATGACGTCACGCGGATGAGCAGTTTTGCGCATGCGCCGATACCATGGCAACCATAGAGACCCCACAACTGCGCCGCGTTCTTCGTCGCCGCCTCGCCGCACGCTGCTCTATCACCCGAAACCCGCGTCGCATGCGCAGCATTGCGTATAAAAGGCGGAGATGTAATGGGCGTCTGCACCGCAACGTTTGACATGCATGCAGAGAAGGAGAGTTCAGCCGCTGCTAAACGGCGGTATAGACAAGAGAAGATTAACTCTTCCGATCCGGAGGTTGTCGCCTGGCAGTTGGCTTGAACCAAATAATAACGCTTGAGTCAGTGTGTGAGTGAAACAAGGTATCACCGCCGTCAGATATCTCCCTTCGGTCGCGGTGAATAATGGTGAACCCTGCTGTGTTCGGCTTCTGGAGAACAGCATTATCATCCAAGGAGTCTACGTGACACCGGGAGCATCTGTCAAACAAATGATTGATGTGGTTTTCACGTGTATACCAGCCTACGGCACGGTTTCACAATTGTGTGTGACTTTTGGTGATTTCAACAGGAAACAGGACGCCATTAGTCAGTGTATGAAAGAAAAGTGTGACTTGAATTTAGCTGCGGACCCTCACGTTCAGACAACACAATAGAGAACTACTACAGACCTTGTATACCAAAGATACCTTACCAAATCGAAATACTGTATAAACAAAATTGAGACCGCTGTATGCTATCTCACGGACAATCGGGCAGTCTTCGTCTCTGTCAAGCAAAATGAATGAAATATGTGCATAATCAATGTCTCTCATTGCTAAGAGTGCAGTTACCACAATAAGCTCAGCCAGGGAAACGTACTTCTCGCTATGTAGATTCTGGCATAGCCGAGCTATGCCACTGCCAATTTTAAGCTGCTGCCACCATGTCTATTTTTGGGAGACAGTCCAATCTAGCACCTAGCCGCCAGATTCAAATTATCTGGGTGCCTGCGCACCCGTCCCACCCGGGGAACGAAGCAGCCCACGATTTTGTCCGAGGATTCGTCAACCGGGCTTTGGCCTGCCCAAACCTGACGTCGGCCAGAGAGCGCATGGTCACGTATCACGACATAACCTTGCACTATCGTGATAATAGACTTAAATACCCACCCCCCGATAAGTCTGACCAAACATCAAAAGGTGGCCTGGAGACAACTCCAAACAAACACTTTCCCCAACCATTATAAGAACTCCATGATGTGTCCGGGAGTATTCTCACCCCAGTGTAAGCTATGTGATCAAGATAGGACCGGCTTAGTTCATATACTGCATGAATGTCCACGGGACACACCGCCGATGGACCTGCAGCTCTCGAACCGCGAAGAGTGGGAGGTTGCGGCGCTCAGCTCCGACCTGAGAACACAATTCCGGGCCGTGAGCCGAGCTTTGGAAGTCGCCGAGCGCCAAGGGCTCCTGGCCACATCAAGCGACCAGCAGTGAAGCAGGGAAGAAAGAAAAGTGCAATGGAGACCCCACTTGATCTACGAAAGAGCACCTTTGAATAAATTTGGACGAAAATATAGTTTTTATCACCGCCACCACCTGACTGCACAATCGCAGCAGAAATGGTATGCAACAATGTCTGGTGAAATAACTAAAATTTATGCATGTCGGAGGTCTTGAATATTGTACTTTTGGGGGCTCTACTTTAAGCCGGTGACGCATGGGAGGCACCTTCTGGTTTTTATAAATTCTAAAAAAAGGCTTTATATATTGCCCTTTTGCGGTGTATCACATATCATTTGTTTTCAAATTTCAGAGCCATTCGGTTGTTCGACCGTTTTGCTCGACATCACGCACCACGAACTAATGGTTTTGAAGAATTGTGATCTGGTTCAGACTTTAAGTCGATATGACTACTGCGTGCTAAATTTTTTACGTTCCACAACAACCGAGGCTTTTTTTATGAAACCTCCGTCCTGGAGCCTGCAGGCTCTATAAACATGAAAAGGGTGTTCACATTCCATCGTACCCAAGTCAGCGAGGTCTCTATTAACACTACTCGTGGCAGATCACTGTAGGCAGCTCCCTGTATAAAAGGCGCACATGAGACGCTGGAAAGTACCACAAGAGGGACGATCTTGCTTCAAGCGCCAACCTTTCTTTCTGCGCATCCTTCTTTGTTTGTGCATTATATATGCAGCACACTCCCCTGCTCACCTTCTCATCACCTTTTTTTCTTCTTTTATGCCTTTCTGTATTTAAAACATTTAGGACGAAAGGTCGTAAACATGCATGTTGGGACCGCGTTCCTCCTGGCTTCGGCAGACACCCAACAAGAGCAGTAATACACGAAAAACTAATCTATAGATACAATATACTTTACGCCGTAAGTAGCACACACAATTTTCAACACTCTAGACATTAACAGCACGCACCGAGTTTTCAACTTTCGCAGTTCAGATGAAGGCGCAGAGTAAAGAGAGAAATCAACGAAACCAAGCATTCACAATTCTGCCTCGACGTTCAATGTCATGAAGGAAGAAATCTCAGCGGCCGTTTAAGTCTTGGAGCAGATCTCGATGTGCAAACAGCGATATTTTCTAGTACTCCAGGATATTCATTTACTAAATAATGTATTACTGAAGCGTTGTTTCTGATCTCGGTACTTACTACATGAACACAAATTTGGTAGTTAAACTTATCTCAAATTATTTGGACCATTTTTCGCATAATATTGCGGTTTTACGTGCTTTCTCTTAGAGGCTTTAAGTGCTTCCTCTTCTCGTGCATCTGCCTTTCACTGTTTTAACGTAGCTAGGTGCACACATCCTTAGCCTACCTTCATCCTCTTCCTTCTAGTAATTATCTCTGCCTGCAGTCTTCCAGCATACACCATACTCACATGGTTACTCTACTGGATATAATACACGTATTAGAATAAGACACTGGCTCTCTGTGTGCCATGTGAATGGGCGCTTTTGCACTCTAGGTGTATATTTGGACAACTCATTGAAGGGGCGGAGGAGGTGGGCGTCCTATTTGAGCGATGAATATATTTAATCCCCATCCCTGATTACGCCTCTGTCTGGCGCTGTCTGCACCTCTTGCGGCTAACGAGACAATAAACAGCAAATATTGTTTCAGAACGAGCGTCGCAATTCCGCAAGCGTGAACGCGGAGCGCCCCTTCCGAAGCCCATATACTTTTTCCTCGAACTGTCCTTATTCTTCGCAAATAGTATAATGTCCGGTGCTTTAAATCCAACACTACTACTACGTACGCGGCACCTTTTCTTTGTTGGGTTTCTTTTCTTTTTTTGTTTACGAATCACCGCATTTCCTTAAACAGCGGTCTGGGATCGTGGTCGCAATATAAAATATGCTACGCCTCGGAGTAACCACGAAAACCAACGAAAAAAACAAAGTAAGAAACACTGGGCAAGAACTAGATAACATTTATTTTTTTTGCATCGGTGCGAGAAAGCGCTCGTGCGCATCCCGCGCTCAAACGGATGGGAAAGAAGCGGAGAAAAGCAGGCGCCATGATTCAAGGCACGGACGCCAATTTTGTTATCTTCGCCCCCCGCCCGCATTTCTGCGCGTTGTTTTGTTTTCTACCGTGTACCTCTCTCCTCTATCGCCCCCTATGGCGTCCTCTGGGAGTCCGTCTCTGCCCTTCCCTATAGGGATCGATGAGGCTTCTCCTGGACGCCCCTACGTGATGTTGCATCAAAGTTTTGTGCTCCCTTGCTGTACTTTTCATTTCTATGTTTAGGGTTTCAAATAAGTTCAGCGAACAGTGCTAGATGAAGGAGAAGGCAGGGCATGGATGGCGGCTTCTTATTTACACGTCACGTGCGGTTTTTTCGCTTTTTTGTACCCCAAAATCCTTCCTCTACCCCTTCACCGTTCCTTCCTCACCTCAACACATGGCGTGTTCTGAACTCCAGCGGACCGCGCTCTTTTCATTGTGTGTCGCTTCACTCTCTGTTTGTTTCTTGTAGTTTTCCTCGTGGAGTCATTTCACGGCCGCCCTTTTTTCCCCAACGCTATGGTGAATGCTCATCTGCTTTCCAGCTCCAGCAGCTCGCACCACCCTTCTTTTTTTAGCTTTCTTTTCTTCCCTTCCTGCCGCTGGGCGCGCCTTGTGAGAAAAAGGTGCTTCGGTATTCGGCTCACGTTGAACGGCCAGTTTACCGTCCGTCCCAGCAGGCGCTGCGCTGCCTTCCGGAAGCTCCTGCCTCGGCCCGTCCAATCAGGAGTTGCCGAGCGAAGGCCATCACGCCGTGATACTGCTCCGGCCGTTGCGCCTGCTGGCATCAAGCCGTTCGGTTCGCCTTACTGCTTTGCTGGCCATCGATGAAGGGCCTCGGCGTAGCTGCCTGCACGTCTTCTTACCTTTTTTAATTTTCATATTCGACACAGCCTGACTACCGACATGGCTTGAGCACCCATGATTATCATGGGTGCGCAAGCATGCAGGAGTAGTAGCCACACTGCCCCCAAACCCGACTGCCTATTCAAAGATACTGTTGTAACCTCTCGATTAAGGCAAATCAGTTACGCTATATACACCAGCACGTTGCGGAGTGCGCTGAGATTTCCCCATGAAGGTCTAGGTCCCAACTCCTTCTAATATTGGAGATGTCTGTCCATGCAGCCTGCTGTGGACGCGCTGGCCATTGTAGCGGTGTTTCTTTCTCTCTCCCTACTCTCAGAACAGATGGCGCGTCGAATACATCGTTGCGGGGACAGACCGGAACGATATGCTTACGTGCATCTTTCCTTACATCTCTTACACCTGTTTATTTCAAGCTTGTCGCTTCTTAACAAAGTTATGCAACTTTGACCTCCTCGGCTCAGCTACCGTACTACAGGGTAGCAGTGTTCTGGAACGGGGACATTGCTCCAAGTTCCAACAGCGCTGCCTGAGCTCGAAATTTCAGAGACACGTCCGGAGGAGCACGATGGAAAAATGGCCCTCCCCTCGCGACTCTGCAGATCACTTTTGGAAAATCGCTTTTCAATGGAGGTTCTTGCAAGCCCATCTGCCTCCAAGGGTCTTTATAAGAAGCTTTCCGCCTGAAGGCAGAGCTGACCCTTGGCGGGATTCGTACGTTTCCGCAATGACCCCCAGGTATGCCCGGACTTCTTTTCCTGTTTCACTCGCACGGGCACAGCAGCTAGGCGTACGCACACCAATGTGCGGCGTAGCTGGTGCGGGGTTGTCCCTATCGCACACTCGATCCGCGCCGAACACATATATTCTCGATGCAAAGCCAGGCATTTCCCACCAGGCAGTGTCTTTGTTGCCGTTTCTTTCATTGCCATGAATTCGCAAAGGCTGTTGGACATAGCTTCTTTAAAGGTATGAAAATTGTCGTTTTCTTGCAGACCCAAAGCTATTATTGAGTATTCCCTCCAGAATATGTGGTGGCGTCATGGTGACACAAATATTTCTTTGTTATCAAGGAAGAAGAGAGAGAGGAGGGAATTAAAGCGGTGTCGAACCATTCACGATGTTATTGCTTTCCTTCGAATAAATTGCTCTTCTAAACGGGTGTTTCGAATGACTTCGAACGACTTCGAACCGAATTGCATTCGACACATCTGGCGAATTTGTGCTACGACAAGAAGTTTGTCCACGTCATTCGGTTGAGGTGTCATTCGGGTCCCACGCGGAGACATTCGAGAATTTGGACTGCCTTCGAAACGCGAACACAGACTACTGTAATCGACAGCGCCGTATCCATCGCTTCTCCCAGCCCACAGCCGTTCCGCTCGACTGCTTTGGCGTGTGGGCGTTGATTTCAATATCTGCTGCAGGCTTTTTTTCTCCTGCTTGTTTAGCAAATTGATCTTGTACTCGCTAAATGAGTGATGGAAGGTAATTGCACACAACTGAGAGTTTGCCACCTGAAGGCGAAATTTTTCCGGGAATTCGCCGATGATCACTACCCCAGTACAATTTACATCGCGGTGTACAAACTGCTAGTGCTCGCTTACATGACATAAAACGCAAGCTGCGCTTTACATGTATTAAATCTTGTCGTTTAATTTGTACCGATTTTACCGTAGCCTGCTTACGCAGTGCTACAACTCCGTAGCACGGGTAAGCGCGGTTAGCCTGGTAAGCACTTGATACCAGGTTTGCTGGCATAGCGTAGGACCGACGCTTGTCTTACTGGTCCCTGTTTCTTCAGATAATTATTCCTTTTCAGGGTATGCACTTATTCTGCGTTCTGTGAATAAACACTCAGTTGCGAGTCAGCGCTTGTGGGGTCTGTTCTTTCTACGTCCGTCGTATTTTTGCGGTGTTTTTTTGTAGAACATGCTCTATCAACTATCGGTATTACTTAAATCATGCAGAATGTGGAGGTCCTCGGAAAGGTGTGTCGTAGTGACCTTAAGTTTTAAGGTTCCGAATTAAGCTAGAGTTGAAGAGGGAATGGAAGGGACTAGTGAGGCGGAAATACATTAAATAGCGGTAAGAGTGAAAGTAGAAGAATTCAGGATATCGCAGCAGAACGGATACTTTGTTTTCACTGAGGACGATGACTTTATGAACGATAATCTCACTGTTATCGTTACGAAGTGTGCTGCAGAGGTAGGCGGTAGGATCGTTCGACGCGATACCGGTAAGCCCTCCCAGGAGACAAAGGATCTGTTGAAACATCTGATGAGCATGAAGCATCACAACCTCGCAGCCGGAAAAGAACTGGAAGATCTGTCAAAATTAATTATTAGGCGCTAGGTAACCGACATAACGAAGTTTAATATGGAGAGAATTGAGCATGCTCTAAAGAACGGAGGTAGCCCAAAAGCGGTAAAGAGGAAACAAGGCATAAGCAAAAATTCAGCTGTTTGCGCTAAGAGACGAAAAAGGCAATGTCATTAGGAATATCGATAAGATATTTCAAGTAGGGCAGAGTTCTAGAGAAATCTATTCAGTAGGCCATGTAATCAGGACGTTATTGAAAGAGGGATTGGGCACAGCAATGGGACATCCCACTAGTAACTAAAGAGGGTGTAATGAAAGCGTTAGCAGCAATGCGAATAGGGAAAACGGCTGGTGAGGATGAGCTTACAGGAGATATGTTGATGAACGGTGGGGAGATTGCGTTAGAAGAACTAGCCGCACAATATACTCAATTCCACATGACCTCCAGTGTGCGGGAAGCTTGGAAGAACGGTATTATATTCTTAATCCACAAGAAGGGATAAGTCAAGGACTATCAATTTACTGACAGTTGACAATAAGATATTTACTATGGTAATCGATAACAGAGTCAGGACAAATTTAGACTTCAATCAACCAAATGGTCAAGCAGGCGTATAAGTACAGGCTATTTTGTCATGATGAAGGCTTTAATATGAATTCCATTTGCGTTGATGCCAATGGTTTTCTGAGTAAAACCTGGCAAGTGAGATCTTCTTGCGCAAGCTAAACGATTCCCCGCCGCCCACTGCCAATACCTAATGTGTCGCTTGTTTCTTAACCGCTCTTGTTTTGCGTTTAGTTTAGTGGAGCCGGGTATACTGCGGTTTCTAATGTTGATAAGCATTTACATGAAGCGTTCTGAACTTCATGCTCAAAAAGATACGTAATAATTACATCTCTCTTACTTTCAATTTCAATTGACCTTCAACTTGTAGTTACATTTGAAAGATTTACAATTTCTCTTTCTGTCTGTATCTTAAAACCCCATTTCTTTACTGTGTATGAGGGCTATTAGTGATATTCGTGGCGATCTAACGGTCGCATGGAGACAAATTTGAATTCAGGCAAACTCGGATCGTTAATGATGCTTCTTGAGTAGGAGTAATGACTTCAAAGCTTTGTTCCAAACTGCCAGCTGAGCTTCGTTTAGTGACCCCCTTCCTTTTCAATAATTTTGTTGAGGTGCTATAGATAGAATACATTAACAAAGAAGTTAGCCAGTCAATGTACACCACCAGAGCACACTCAAGATTGAATACATTATAAGAAACCTGGAATATTCCCTCCCATGACGCCGAGCCAACTGACCCTAATAACTATACTCATTCGGTAAAAGGATGATACTTCGGATGTCGCAGTGTAGATATCGTTCTCGACACCTTGGTTTAGTTTGTGGGGTGGATTTTGGAATTACCTAATGAAAATAAAAACGATGCCGGAAGGTCATCAACATCATGTGAGAGTGGATGCCCATCTCAAAAGAAGTACCATATTTCCAAGCAAGGCAACCACGCTTATCGCTTTCTCGCGGAGTGTAACTCTTTTCTTAAGAGGGGGGGGGGGGAGGGGACCAATTTTCTTTGCCTGTTACCGAAGTGCTACTCTACCGTGGCGCAGTTACTCTGTTCCGGAGCAAGGCGCAAACTTTTCGTCGGCTTTCTCGGTTTATCGCACTGCAGCGATCCATTCGTTCCTGCGTTTCATCACCAACATGTGTTGTTAGCGCACTCATTACTTTCTTAAGCGCTGTAATATATTGAGTAGTGAGTTTTCCGTGGTCTCTATGCTTGTGACCGATGAAAAAAAAATATATTTCTCTAGCCCAAAAGTATGTTACAGCATAGGGCAGGAAGTGATATAAGTACCTCTGACAACAAACAGATTAGGAGACAACGTACTGGCTGGATCTTTCATATCCAAGCACCTGCAGTTCTTCACCGTGATCATGCGCCGTATCTTTACTCGTATTTCTAACTCAATCTTGTTTTGAAGTGAGAAAAACTGTCTGGCCTTCATTATTTCCTCCCTGAGAAGTTGAGAAACTTTATCGCAGCGGTGGCCATTTGGTTTCAGCATCCGCCTTGTATTCGGGAAGTGCGGTGTTAGATTTCCACTGCCGTCCAGTGCCTACCAGTTTTCAAGTGGATACAAACTTTCCCCTAGCCTAGTGACCGCGTTTTCAGTATTACTAAAATGTGAAATATGAAATTGAATGCAGCACTAATTTGGTAATGAAAGCTGAACACTGCTTAATAGGCAAGTATTGCAGAATGAGTACGTGGGAACTTTTAGCAAATGCGTAAAATAACGATGCAATCAGAGAAATTTTAGCTCATTAAACTCATAGGTTTTGCTGAGTTTCCGGTCGCTCTGCAGGAAAGCCCGAATTTCTTTTTTGCAAGTGAAACACTCATCTGTCGTTTACTATACAGCTCTCCTACAAAAGATGGAAACTTGTATCTGTGAGAACATAGCGTAACTATCTTTTAGATCCAGAATGTGCTTTTTCTTATACACTCTTCCTTACGGAATTTCAGCCAGGTGCAGGACAGTGTTTGTGAACGTAGATGTGTTTTTGACGAGGAGACATGAACAAACTCCGTATGGCTTAGCAAGTTTTTTTTAAGCCTGTCTTCACGGTCTCGTTCTCTAGGCTATTCTTCTTTCATTCTTGCAGAGAAAACTATATGAGATTGGTTTACCGCTGCTCATGAGTGACAAGGGCTGCAAAACACCTTTATTTGAAAAACATGCAATAAGCAGTAGGTACGCTTCCGACTCTCCACTCCTATCAAGTAGGTCTTTCTTGAATTAGTGGCACAACAACTGTCGTGCAACAATAATGAAGAAAAGATTCGTCCCCGCTGGAAGCAGTCAAATCAGTAAGATTGAATTAAATTAATAGATTCGAAATATAACGAATACATAGAAAAGAAAATTCATATGGACACCGATTTTCAATATGTGTTGGCAATAGGTGAGCATTAGCGCCTGTTACCGTCTTAGTTGGAGGCGACGTCATACTCTCCCCAGCCATTAAGAGTGCTCCCGCATGGTGACGGCACTTACCTCTATCCAATGAAAATGCTCCGGTCAGCTAGCGTCATTTCCCTCCAGCCAGTGGAATAATTTAACAACAGGCGACCCATTTTAGCCACATGAGGCTTCTAATCCTATCGCATCAAAAGGAGAAACCTGTAAACCTTTTAACTGTCTTGATTCAGGCATGGTTGCTCCTCATTTTAGACAGCGAAATGAGTGCGATGTTTTTATGATCTCAGGCAACAATCGAGGTGAAAGGCGCTGTGCATTACTGGAGCTGCTTTAGGCATCAGGCATCTGGTGGCTTCTGTGCGCAAGCGCTAAATTTTTAATGCAGATAATGGAAATCTAGAGCCGTCAGCAGCATATCAAGAGGCGCATTCTTACTTCTTTCACTCCTTCCTTTATTTCTTCCCTTACGGCATAGTTCGGGTGTCCACCGAGACACGTGAGATAGTTACTGCGTCAGTTCTTTTCCCCCAAAATAAATTTTGTTTTTAAATCTGTTGGCACTTTAGAACGGGCGGTGGTTGACCACTCCTTTGGCTATTATTGTACGTCTGTTTACCCGACTCTCGAAATGACCGTAGCGAATCAATTGCAAAAAGTTCTTAAGCGTGAGTTCCTTAAAAATATAATTTTAATATTCCTATTCTACAAGTGTAACTTTCATTAAATGTTTAATTAATTGAATACAGTATATAGAAGGTAGACGGAAACAACTATCGAACAAATTAAGGATCATTAGAGCTTCCTGCGAACACTGAGGCGGCGCAATGGGAATGAGGCATAAGCAAATTAGGGCCATTGCTTCAGCGAGATGCTCAGCGTTGCTCGCCGGCCCATCAGCTCACGTGGCCTGCCCAACTACGCCCAGCATAACAAAGTAATGAATTAAATGTTCTCTCTTCCTCCCTTTAGCCCCCTAATCCCTCTTCCCCAGTGCAGGGTAGCCAACCGGAACCTCTTTCTGGTTAACATCCCCGTCTTTCCCTCCTCCTCTTTATCTATCTATCTAAATGTTAGCGGGGTTCAAAAAAAAAGAATAAATAGGTCTCTTCAAGGTGCTTCACACATGGAGGTTTTAAGTAGAGCTCCTATTGAAGCAACAATGACGCAGTTTGTACGCGGAATATGCATCGCAGTAGAACAGGCGCAGAAGCGCGTTGGCGTGATGGAGGACACAAGCTTTGACGGTGCGAGATTTCATTAAAAAGAAAGATATTACCATCGGGCCCCAAGGCATTTCAAAACTATCCGCGAGCACCAAAAGTTTACTCTGAGAGTGGACGAGTGCCGCAGCTAGCGCTCCGCAGACGACGAACCACACAAAGGATTCTCCTTTGAATAGCGAAGCCAGACACGTGGCTGTGGTGCTTGTAGTGTTGGCAGCTCATCCTGGAGACAAAATAATTAGATGCACGAATGTAATCTTCTTTCGTGCCCCCTGTTGAGGCTCGGAATGAAGCGCATGGTTCATTCTAGTGCTCGCGTCATGTGCTATTCCACTCTAGCTCAAGCGAGCTCCAGATAATTGTGTAAAAGAAAGACGGTATTCATTTTCTTTATAGTAAATAATACTATGTAGTGCTGGAAACCTATGATTAGTGGTAGTGGCATGCCGTGTGGCGGGCCAGTTTCGTGTGCAGGGAAGCTTGTAAATGTTGTAAAGAGAAGTCTGTTTTCATGTAGACGATGCTGCGCTGTTTTGGGTGCTGGTCTATGTGAGGAACACTGATCTCACCCTTTTTGCATGAAATAATTTTTTCTGAGTCAAAAATGATCATTAAACAAAAAGGAAGAAAATTCAGCGAAATATAAGTTATCTTTTTTCGGACGCAAAAGCAGAAGAAATAAAAAGAGAGCTAACTGAACATTCTTCTAGCTCGTGAACTGAGAAATCGTGCCAAGTGCAGCCCACTTGAGGCACAGATTAGCAGGACGCTACCTGCTTGACCAGACAAGAGAAATTCTACCCCAGATGACATAAGTTGAGAGGAGGAGGAGAACTTTAATGGAACAGGAGAGGAGTTGAGTGATTTTTATAAAGCAAAAGAAGATACGCAGCTCAGCCAAATTGCAGCGTAAAAAATGTATTTCAAAGTAGAAAGGTATTTTAACAAGAACGTCGCAGCCAAACTCCTCTCACAAAAATAAATCATAATTCATTCCTAGTGTGCTTGCAAGCCCGCACCTCAAAAAATCTCCCTCACCTGTCCTGTTCTTCTGTGTATGAAACTGGGGCAAAAGTGGTGCCAACAGACTGATTTCAGGTAATGTGTTATGTAAACACGACCTTCAAGAAATAAGTACGGGTCGACAACGATGCAGTGACCACGAATAGTTTTAAGGAAACCAACCATCAGACTTATTGTATTGCTAGATGGAAATTGTTATACTCTAAATTTTGGGGGCATTATAGTAACTAGCTGTCTCTTAGCTGAAGAAACATTAAATGCTGCCACGGACGGCACTAAACACGTGTCCAAGCAGTTGTCAAAACGGGCACAGGCAAAATCGTTTTCACAGCAGACAATAACTTTTTTATTTCCATGCACCATTAGAGTGTTCTCAAACTATCCAGACTTCAGACTTGTAAAAAATATGTGTTGTTTTCTTAAGTGGGCTTTATTCATTAGCAGAGTGTAGTAGTATGCACAGGTGGAAGCTTTGAGGATCAAAACGTTTTTAAAAGCACCCAATCAAATATTTATTGCGATATTCAAGGAGGATAAGGGTTGCTTTTTTTCTTATTTCTTTCCTCCAGACGAATGATTCCCAATACCTTTTCGAGTACTAAGCAGAAATCGCCAAACATTTGTTCTACAGGGCGAATAAGCGGCCCTTTATATTTATTGCTTCTACTTGGGTCGATACGTTTCACCTCAAGAGAAGGAAAATACACACTCGTGGGATGCTTCCACTATCAGTTCATTCTTTTCCTCACGCCAGCCCACCATCAGCCTAAGCATCCTTAAAATAAGTGTTCAGCGTTGCTCTTACACTGCTGACATCGCTGTATGTATGACCCACAACTAAAACACAAACCTGTGGTACAGACATCAACGTCACGGAGCCAACCAAAAAAGTTGAGCTCTAAAAACAGATAGTGCTTCGTTATTACCCCTCGCCCTAAAGCTAAAGGTTGGAGGGAGCAACTATGGCGGCGTCACTTAAACGTTGTTCTCAAAGAAGGAGAAGAAGAGAAAAAAATTGTTCCACATTCCTTGAAGGGCCCCATTTCGTCCAAAGTGCCCATATGCGGCGTACTCAAAGGTCGTTTGCCTCGTAGCTAACGAGAGCTCTAGACGCGGCTCGTGTGATGGCGATTCATTCCCGCAAACAGCTTTCGTTACCTCGTAAAGCGAGCTTACTCGTCTTGGCGAAACAACATTCCATTCAATGGCACCCTTCGGGATCGAAAAATAGTGGAAAGAAGACTCTAATCAAGAAGTGCATAAAAGGAAAGTAAGCTTAGGCACCAAAGCAAGTTTCGCATTCGTCCGAAGCAGTGAAACAGAAATAACTCGGCCCCGATTAATCTTCACAGGGGAGCTGTTTTAGCACGTTCATTGTTATGGAACAGGCAGGTTACTCTGGCGTTTAATGATCGCCTAGTCGTTGTCACACTGTATCATTTCTTGGCCTGAAAATTGTGCCCTCTACAGTTCATGGCAAGTGCATTATGCACAAAACAGATCTTTTGCAGGCTAGGGAGCCAGCGAACAAAATGCGTTCGCTAACAAAGTTATTTGCATCGGTGAAAGAACAGCACATCTAAAGCTAAACTCAGTCTCGAAGCAATCAGATATTCAGTACAAGTCTTCGTGAAGTTCGACTCAACTAGGGCAAGGAAGCCTTAAAAGAGAGATGACACACCATATTTTTAAAGCTTTTTGTGTGTTTGAAAAAGAAATCCTACTTGTTCTTTCAAGTGCAACGATATATGGCGCCGAGGTCTCCGTGTCACCGAAACCTGCGCCCAGAAGCAGCTTCATATTTAGTCATAAGAGTGCCTAGCAAAAATGGGTAAAAGAGGCACAAAGCGCCTTCTCCCTTCAGTGAGATTAATGAGAATAGGTAACAGCAGGCGCGGTAAATGTAAGGAAGCTCCAAAAGCTGTCTTCCTAGTTTTAACGAAAAATGAAGCTGTTAATAACCGTTACTCTTCATTTCGAAAAACGATAAGGCGGCAGATTTTGTGTGCACACAGCTGCAATGCACAGTGACAAAACTTTATTGATATATAGCTCGAGAAATCTGGCATCGTCTCGAAAGCTGAATCTTTTTACCAAGAGAAAACGAGAAGAAAAATGTTTTACACATTTTGGCACGCGTTCGTATGAAAAATTATGCTTCACAAGACTCGCACTTATGGACTGCTTTCAGAATTTGTAGTTTATTATGGGATCACCCATAACAACTTACAAACAATCAATACGTACTGCCAACCAATTCACATGTAGCTCCATGTGTGAAGGCATAATTCATCAAGTAACGGCTGAAAACTCGTTCATGCTTCTAAACCTGTAAAGCTTGCTTTGAGAGTAAGGTTTCACAACTGGTTTCGGTTGTTTATTTAGGCTTTTAATGAAATTGTGTAAACTTAAGAGAAGGCGAAATTCAACCCTCCAAAAGCCGATTTTGTGAGAAGGCTTATAGCAACGGCTTTAAAAACGGGAAATCGAAAGAAGACGTAAAGGAAAAGGAGAAGCCAAACAAGAAAGTTGCGGAACAATATCCCGTAGTGGTGAAAATGAAAGAAAGGAATGAAAGGGGAAGACAGGAGGAAAAAGGAAGACCGGAAATCGAGGGTACCAGAAGATCTTGGCACTGCACACAAGTACCGCAAAGGCCGAGCTTGTTTGGGGCAATCCAGTGCCTGGTAGCCTTAAAGGGCTGACTGTCGCTGATACCACTGTCCTTCGATCCGTTTTTTTTTTTTTGCGCAGGTGTTTGCTGTTGAGGCCAAGCGTAGAGCACGGCGTGTAAATTCCGAATTAAAAGGAGGTAAAAAACAAAAATGATCTGGATCGTTTTAACACAGTCCCATGCGTTACGCTAAAAGAAATACTTTAGAAACATAAATACTTATTCGGGAATGCAACGCCATGCCACGGGCGACGTCGTAAGGTTTCATCACGACCTGGTCGGTATAATGGAAAATGAAGCTGAGAATCACGGCCAACGGTGTGTACACATGAGGGGAGCAATGGCTGAAGTTCTATGTGCATATTATCTTCGTGCTTTCTCGAGATCAGCTTACATGGGTGTAAACTGCTCTGTGGGCAGATTAGGTGGTCTTGTCCGCGCGGTGGCTTCGATCGGCGCCATCGTCGTCATCATCGCCATCATCGTCATCATTACCTCCCAGTAAAGCTGGAGTCTCCGCAGCTATTCGTATACAGTCTAAATCCTCCTTAAGAAGAAGCCGTGATGTAACGTAGGATTTTTGAATGAGTCTTTTATAAGATGCATGGCGTATAACTCAGCGGCCTTGGACGATTGCTTCTATAGCCAAAATCCAAGGTGTGGTATCTTGATTACCAGACACAACAATCGCATGAAGACAGCATGGAGAGCAATGGGTTCTGGAGCGATTTAGGAATTTGAGCGACCTTTCATTACTTTGAGCACGACTGAGGTCTTCGGGATGACTACTGCGCTGGGTCGAACTAATTGAGCAATCTGCGTAAAAGCGCAGTCGGCTTCTTATCATTCAAGCAAAAAAAAAAGAAAAAATTGAAGTGGAAAATTTTATTCTTCTAAACAATGCACCAGGTTACTTCTTGGCGTTAGCTATAAACAACTTCAAAAAGCTTCATCCGTGGTTGACGCGGACTCCAGCGCCTTGACAAAAGCGCTAAATGCCAAACCAATCAGGCGCCAAAGAGCGCGATATCCAAAAAATACTTCTGTAAACAAGTGATTTAACAGGACTGAATGTAGCCTTGACAAATAACTTTTCCGTACATTGAGAAACTGACATATATATTCACGACAATACAGATATATGTGGCCTAGATTTTTACAAAAGAGGTTTTTCGGACATTCCAAGTAGGAACAAATGCGAAAAGAAATGGAGGGCACACATGAGTTCCGCACTAAAGGTGATTTTTTTTATTATTATTAATTGGTTTTTGGTGGAAAGGAAATGGCGCAGTATCTGTCTCATATATCGTTGTACACCTGAACCGCGCCGTAAGGAAAGGGATAAAGGAGGGAATGAAAGAAGAGAGGAACAAATAGGTTCGTAGTGGAGGGCTCCGGAATAATTTCGACCACCTGGGGATCTTTAACGTGCACTGACATCGCACAGCACACGGGCGCCTTAGCGTTTTTCCTCCCATATACGCAGAAGGTCATTCTCTATTTTACATAGGTCCCTTGGAGTCCTCATACCCCTCCTGCGTTTAAGCGGTTCGCCACTGCCCTGCGATGGCAGGTGCTCCCAGCGGTGGGCCTTGTGTGACGCAGGTTGCTCTTTCCGAGCGACGAATCTAGTTTAACCGCCACCTGACATGGTGGGCAGGTTGTGAGGAAGGCACAAAGTCACATGACCTAAGTGGCCCACCTTTCTCCTAAGTTGCTCTCCAGACAGCGCTTGCCAGAAAAATGTGCGCGATTTTTTTCTCAAAACTCCGACGCCGACAACGCCAACGTCGACTAAAACGCCGAACAAGCCGACACCAGATTTTCTGGACAAAGGGGTCTTTAACGGTATCGCGTTAATATATGACAACATAGCCCTTATTTCATAATGATGTCAACGTTAAAATGGCTGAATAAACTGAATCAGCAAGTCTGATGGTCGGCAAAAACTAGACAGTTCGGCTGTGCTCCCATTTAGTGCGCGTACGCAAGGGCACCCCTTCCTATGCACGTCGAGGGGCATGCATGCGAGGTCCCCAGCTCCTAAGAAGTACAGTGCTGATTCTCCTTGTGAGCCGCGTGCAGGTTTGTGCCCTTCAAAGTTGCTCCGAACTTATGTCACTCATGTTCTGAATATTGCGACGAACCTAATCGTATAGTTCAAACTTGAAAATATTCAAAAGACGCACCAAAAAAGAGCTTTCAGAATTTCATTTCTATAGGCAACAGGTAGGCATATGTTGCGGATGTATTCGTATTTTCTCGGATTTGGAAAGTGGATGGAAAGTACCTTATGGGACCTGCGTATATGTCGACTCTTCCGTCTGATATTCAGCTCATTATTGTTGTGAGACAAGCATTCGCCTTAGTTTCAAAGTTCCTGTGATCAAAGGAGACACGCTGCCACCCGATTTTATACTGCAAAGGCTTTTCAGATTCTGGAAGTGAGATTTAAGATGAGCAGTAATTAGTGTAGATGTTAAAATCTAGAACAGCATTAGTTTGTAAACTGCAACTTTTTGTTATCGTGTGGTTTATGCGTCGTACAGCGGGGTTACGTCCGCGGAACAAAAAGTAAGGAATAATAAGTAAGATATAGATTTAAAAAGGCATTTGACACAGTTAATCATTCTTTTATAATAACAAAGTTAATACCCTGCGGCTTTAATTGTAACATTTCTGCCCTCCTCGCTATATATTTGAATGACCGACAACAAGTAGTGGAGATGAACTCCATTTCATCCTCTCCGCACAAGCTATACACTGGGTTCCTCAGGAATTCGTACTCAGTTACTTGCTGTTTTCTTTATATTTTAATGACTTACCTTTATTTATAGGCTGTTCAAGTCTTCTGATGTACGCTGATGACACATGTCTAATAAAAACGGCCGATACAATAAGGGAACTAGAAGAAATAGAAAATGCCAATCAAGAAGTTAGTAAAATAGCACAGTGCTTCTCAACAAATACGTTAACTATAAATACGAAAAACCAAGTACATGATATAACATTCCAGAAGAAAAACAACTGATGCAACCGATATTCCAATCCTTTTAAATAACGCACTGCTAGAACTCACGTTTTCATATAAATATCTGTGTCACCTCTGAGAGGAACTTACACTGGCGAGACCACATCGAGACCATCTGCAGGAAGTTGGCGTCTGAATGCCGTGCCTTTTATCAGGCTAAAGGATACCTTGACATTTCTACATACCGTATGCTTTATTTTACTTTTATAGAAAACAGTATATCATACTGTGTCAAAGCTTGGGGTGAAACTGTCAATACCAATTTAGATCCCATAACCCGCTTACAAAATCGCCCACTGAAAATAATGAGTTTTACTTCTATGTGCCCAGGAAGCCGCTATTTCATAAGTCAATTATTCTCCAACGTGATTTATTGTACCGCCTAAAAAAATCTGTATGTGTTCACAACATAGTAAGACACAACAACCCTTCCCATGTATCAATATTTCATTCCCCGCTTCGGTCCACCAGAAACCTTTCCCTTGGCAGTTTTAATCTCCCGCCCATCCGAAACGTATATGGTAAACGTTTAATGCAGTCTACTGGGGTTAAGTTGTGGAAAGTACTACCATTTCTGTGGAATACTCACACAATTTTGCTGATGCACTTAAAAAAGAAACTCATTAGAACTAATTGACGTCTCTTGAAATTTTATTTCCCTTCTATCGTTTCTGGCATTAAGAATTTTCTATGTGGCGCAAAAGTTATCCTTGTGTCTTGCCCAGTGGTTGATACTATTGTTATTTTAAACTGTTTTGATTTCAGTGTTGCTCAGATGTTAATAGTATTACATGTAAGTTCACCATTTTGATTTTGTCTTTGTGCCTTCTGTGTACTTGCACCCGAAATAGCCTTTGGCTATGGTTCTAAAAAGTGTTTTCGCGTTTTGTATAATATAAATGTGAAATAAATTTAAACTGCATTGAATTAAATTGCCTACAGGTTCTCCTCAGGTCCCCTATATAATTTGATCTGAAATAAGTGGCGTTTCTTGCTGCCACCCTTTAATCCCTTGCTCACTGCGTGTAATTATTATGACACTTTAATTTCACTCGCATTTAAGAGTAATATTATGTTTCCGGCGAGGTTCAAGCACAGGAGAGATATATAGAAATATTTCATGGCATCGGCTCATGGCTTCAAGAAGTAGTGGCAACTTGCCGTCAAAAAACTACGAAATTTATCTTAGTCATACCTTAAGTATCAAAATCCATATGTGTGACATAAATCTAAGATCACAATGTGTTGTTTCGTAGGTCCCGACGCTACAGTAGTGTAAGAATAATTTTTTGAGTAGAAGTAATAGAAATTGGCCTTTTAAAATATGCTTAAGTGATACGGCAAACAATGCGTATACTGAGGTTGTTAAAAATACGTTTACTCTTATAACTGAGCATTAGCTAAAAAATATATCGACAAGAAAATATTTGGAACATAATTATTTCCTTCTATAACCTCGGTAAACTGACTGTAAAAACAGAGTCACGTAAAATAACGTAGAAGCGCTTAATAAATTATTTGTGATTTCTGGTTTTTCTGTCGGACTTGTCCCGTCCTGTACTTGTTAGGCATTACATTCAGCAATGATCTATCATGGCGCGAGCATGTAACAAACCATGTTCATCTGAGAATAAAAAACTAGGCTTTCTTAAACGTCATCTTCGTGACACCCCTCAATATGTAAAGTTATTTGCTTATAAAGCACTATCAGATCAAGGCTTGAGTATGCACCCGCCATTTAGAACACACGACAAGCATACCTCAATGATTAGTTAGAACTTGTGCAAAGCAGAGCCGCCCGTTTCATTCATCGCTCATACCCATCTGACATCAGTGTTTCATCTCTCAAGCAACAGTTCCAATTATACAGTCTCCGTCTGTAACCGCATTTATAGCCTGCTTCTATTACACAAAATTTGCTATTCTCAGCTAAGACACCAATCATATTGCACCACCAGCGCACCGCCATCACTCACGTATCACCGCATCGGTCATCCGTTGAATGTCACACGCCAACGTGCACATAACACTAATTTTTGGAAGTCATTTTTCCTCCAAGGAACAAGCGACTGAAACGACCTTCTCCATGAAATCACAGCCATCACCTGCCCATAAAAATTCAAAGATAAAGTCACGTCGCACCTGCCATCATGAAAAAAATATTTTCTGTTATGCTAACCCCACCACTTACGTAACACGCCCGGAAAAGAGTGTCTTTAAGGAAAGAAAATGAAAGATGAAATGAAACTTTTGTCAATTTTGCGATGATTGAATAAATTGAGAGTTCTCTAAAGACTTGTAGCATTAGCGCTTCTCCTGCTTACTCATCGGAAAGAACTTCGAGAAAAGCGATTACATATATAAAATAAGCTTCAGTTAATCGTAGTCTTCTCATCGAGGCGAACCTGTATTATCAAGCCTTTGGCACAGAGTGTAATCTCTTGCGCATTTCCTGATGGGCGCGGAGTCCTCAATGTAATGTGAAGAACGAGAAGTTAACATAACATTAGCAAAAAATGCAGCTTATTGTGAGCTTTTTTAATTCCTTGGCCTAATAAGAGCCGCAAGGGTTTTTCACTCTACGATGGTTTTTATTTACGCTCTGTTCGTACGTGATCTCAATGAAGAGGCGCTCGGTTTGTTACTGAAGCGATTTGCCCCCTTAATAACTCTGTGCATCCTGTTATTCCCTATTTTCACTTAGTCGTCCTCTTTCGAAGCCCCATCGCTGGCCTTGCGGCGCCGTCTTACCGGAGTCTCGGCAGATGGCAGCACGCATCACGCTCAGCCGTCAATCGGCTCCCGATTGGTGGCTGAGCTTCCCGACACCCCATTTTGGACTGAAAACTTCCGCACCCTCTCTCTCCCCTCACTCCCCAATTGTGCGCCTCCTAACGCACCCTTTTTTGTGAGATGCTGGGAAGCGGTAGTCAGACGCCGTCGAGCCAACATTCCGGAGCTGCGGCCTTGCACTTTGCGCTGCCGTCGTGACACCATGGTTGCGGGCATGCGGAGTATGATGACATCTCCCTTTTCTTCCTCTTCCTAACTGTTCGCGATCTGTAGCTGCTTCAACGAAAATTGTGCCACCAGCAAGGTAAGCACTGTTCGTCCTCAAGATTAGATTAACTGTGCAGAGTGCACCACGTTGTTGTGTCATTCGAGCTGACTAACATAAGTAGATTGAATCGCAATGTCTACTGAGGGTTTTCGTAACGTTATGCTATGTTAGCGCGTCTGTCATGTAAACCGGCGTCCGAATTCTTCTCTCTCAAAATTTCCTTAAAGCAGAGAAAAAACAAGTATGTCAGTCTTTGCTCATTGCGGGAGGCGAAAACACGGGGTATCAGCTCATATTCTGAATTCAGCAAGATGAGGTAACGCTAAACTAGGTGCTGATACTCTCATAGTGCAAGGTATATGTGCTAGAGGACAGACTCATTGAACAGAAATTCATCTTGATGGTGCGTACTAGAACAGGAGTATGGCACGAACGTTCAGGTGAATAAATGTTATTTAGTTTCTGTTTAGTTTACGACGCTTGTCCTTAAATGAGCTCGCCTTCACATAACCTCTTTCACGCGATTTGCTTTCTTCCTTTGTTCCTCGGCATAACATGACTACAAAGTTACACTTAGTGGTGTATTCGAGCCGAGCGAGTCCCGGTGATATCATAGTGTTATCTCCACTGTGCAGGAGACCATCCAGATGACGCCGTTTAGGCTCATCCACGGCAGGGAGGCAACCACCACGCTCGAAGCCATGCTCCCAAACGCCATCCGTAAAGAGAAGATCGACGTAACCGCCAAACTTCAGCGCACCGATCATCGACGATAGAGTCTACACCGGCGCCCCATGGAATACAAGTCCGGTGAGCGTGCATGGGAGCGGACGCACACTCGCCACTGCTGACTCATCGAAAAACTTTTTGCGCCGCTGTTCGAGCCCGTGCAAGATTCCTCGTCCATCGGGTCGGGGAAAATGACCACTTGGTCGTCCTCGATGGAGTTACATCTCACGACAAGAAGTTATGCGTGTTGTGCACCTGAAGCCTTATTATGGACACTAATGGATGCTTTAGCGTTATCACTCTGTCTATTGTTTCTCCCCTCAGTGTTAATTTTTGGACACTTTTCCTCTTGTTGTAAACCATCGGGTTTATGCTGATTTGAGAGATAAGAAATGGCACGAAGCCTTGTACCTTTGTTTTTTCATGCTGGAAGCCTCCGGCGCGCGGCTTTATCACTTTGTGACGCGAGATGCGACCAGTTTACGGCTAATGATGGCAACGACTTGGGACTGATCCTACATTTTCTTAAGGTGCTTTATCACGAAGATTCTCATCCAGCTTTAAATTGAGTCTGACCGACAGCTGCGGTGATTATTTTCCTCGACGACCGCCCAGTTGCTTCATTTTTGTGGGCGCGGGACTGCAAAATAAAGAGTTTCTCTTGGGCAGCCTTTCACTGTCTTCCTAACTTCCGTCACCACTGCAACACAACATCTTGCTGACAAACGAGGTAAAAGCAGAAAGTTTATTTTGGTTCATTTCATGGTGCTTAACGCACCAAAGCAACTCAGGCAATCAGGGCCGCCGTAGTGGTGGAGGGGGTTCCGGGTAATTATCACCACCTGGGGTTCTTTATAACGCGCTCTTACATCGCACAGTACACGGGCCTCCATGCATTTAGCCTGCATCTAAATGCGACCGCCACTGCCGGGATCGAACCCGCATCTTTCGGGTCAGCAGCCGAGCCCCATGAACACTGCGCCACTCGGGCAGCACAGCACCCGGAAGAAAACGGATGTCAGAAGAGGTCGCGGGGATGGTTTCACATCCCCATAGAACCAGCACTTTCCAGTTGCTCAAAAATCACGAGACGTCAAACTGTCAGAAGGCTACAAATGTCTCCAATTGAAAAACAGACTAATTTTTCGGAACGAAAGCATACAGGGTGTTGCACCTTAGACTTTATACAGTTAAAGAAGATAGGGTTTTTGAGTTGGAAGAGCACTTTTTTCGGCTTATCATTCTGAGGGGTGCAGTACTTGAGAATACAGAAAAGTCGTGCTAACTAGCAGGCTGGTTAACTAATACTAAATAGTTAACTTCTAACTATTAGTGTTAGGCTCCTTAACTACTGAAAGGCATGTAGCCCACCGTAAGTAATATTCATATCTGTTCTTAGACTTTTGAAAGCGCTGTTATCCTTAGTGCTCTGGCCTTACAAATTTTGTATATATCGCGCCAAAATACATGCAGTTTCGAGAAGCTTGCATGCAAACCAACCTCTCCAGTGCACGTAACAGGCAGAAATAGCTAAAATTTGCTGAGCCACAGCGCTGAGGGTAACCGCGTTTTCGAATTCTTAAAATCAATATGGATATTGATAGTGCCGAAGTTTTCCTATCCTATTTATTTGGCCGCCTCTGGGGCACTCTTTGCGGTTACTGAAGTCTCCCTATCTTAACAAAAGAAAGAAAGAAAGACGATTCTTTCGAATTTTCAGAGGATTTTTCTTTGTGCTGCAGCTCAGTGCAGTTCACCGTGGCAGATTGCCTACACCGCACAGCACAAATGTCATGTGGAGATCGGGCATGCCAGGCCAGAGTCTCGTTTGGCAGATTTTGCCCGAGGGCACATTTTTTAAGTTCATCTTTGAAGTAATTCATACATCTTGCACTTTTCTAGAAAATGTCAGACGGCCTCTTCTTCAGCAACAGATGTGGACACCGTTTTTTTTTGTGCTTGAAACGGTAGCATATATACAGGGCCTTTAACGGACTTTTAAACCAAAGATTTAAAAAACAATGCCGGCAACCGCAGCTCGGTGATACCTATGAAACACTGTGTGCCGTCATATGACACTCCTCCGAATATGAATTGTGCAAATTTTTTTTTGTTCATTTTAGGGCCAAGTGCGTGTCCTAAAAGGGGCTCCGAAACACCTTCCGAGGAGAGCCCATCAGCTCGCTCAATCACCCAGATTCACGCGCGAAAGTTGGCGAGCCCTTTCCCGGCGATTTTTTTATGCTCGCACCCTCCTCCGTCGCTTGCAACATGCGTATACAAGTTGAGAGGCGGCAGTCTGTGAGATTATTTTAGACGTCAGGCCGCTACCATATATCCACGGCCAATAAACCGCGTAGCTCCGGCGGATCAGGAAGCTACGCCTCCGGAGGTGGGGCCGCGGAAGGAGCACCAACCTTTCAGTG
This sequence comes from Amblyomma americanum, assembly GCA_030143305.2. Classification (NCBI taxonomy): domain Eukaryota; kingdom Metazoa; phylum Arthropoda; class Arachnida; order Ixodida; family Ixodidae; genus Amblyomma; species Amblyomma americanum. The sequence goes on along the minus strand of JARKHS020007726.1, from coordinate 12,968 downwards.
TGCAAATAGTGACGAGAGGAGAGAAAAAGACGCAAAGGTGCTGAAATCGAGATTTGGACTACAGATAACTCAGCTTCTGCAAAGCGCAATAAAAAAATTCTTCCTGGAAAATATTCTTGAACCGGCGTGCTTTAACACTGCAGGCATACTGCACCTTTATTAAAGCCTCTTTCGGAGCCCGTCTAAAACACAACCGAAGCGATTTTTTCTACCAACTTACCTTCAGCGCGTTTCTTATTCCCGGAATTGAAGTTAGCCCTCGAAATATGTAAAAATAGCACGTTACGGCGCTCATGTGCTGCCCCATGGCAGCGCTCCAAATCCAATTTTGAACGAAAAAAAAAAACGTGCGCGCTGACAGCGCCCAAGTGAGTCGCTGCCGCTCACTTCGACGGGCTGCACAATGACGAAAATAAAGAAAATGGCGGCTACCATAAGCATCGCCCCTTGACTGCTTTTAATTCGTTTTTTTTTGTCTTTATGATCGCTCAGAAGCTCTATCTGAATTGGCTGCCGGTGGCCTGGCCAATCACTTATCGCAGATCACGGCGCGTGCTTTCTATGTTCCGGCAGAATGTGCCTGCGCATATACAAAAATATCTTGACAGTGGCGTCGGCCGCTCACATCGAAACGGTGTCCCTGCACGCTTCGTTCAATCAAAAAAACTCGTCAGGCAGTGCTGCAACACGTTTTTTATGGGCATATTTCACGTGCCTTCGTTAAGCACTTGAAAAAAATTAACACGTAGGAAGTACGTTGATAGAAAAAACTGAATCCGTTGTTTTATAGCCACGTCTACTACTTAAAAAAACGTGCTTGGAACCAAAGCGGATACTCTGAGGAGCACCACGCGTCGGGGAACAATGTGTAGTTGGTTTCGCTCAGCTGAGGGACGCCGCTGTTTTGAAATCCTTGGTTCAAGTTACTTGATACACCTTGTATGTATCCGGCGCGGAGTCTGTAATAGTGCCCACTCCTCAACAGCTCATGCCTGCGGCGTCGCACGATGGTGCACCTAGGTTTCGCTGCTGTACGGATGTGAGTCGAACAGGAAAAGGGTTTCAGACAAATATGGGTGTTCACTGCGGCAACGTACACGTCCCGCCCAGGGTGCAGCTCTGCGTTCGCACGAAATAGCGTCTCCTAATAAAGTCTACTGGGCGCGAGTGGACTTGAAGGAACCTCATTTGGAAACCGGTCTTGAAATGGGTATGTGCAAGGCCGTGAGGGGAAGGCTGTTTTTTAATCGTGCCGCCGCAGACGTGCCTCTGAATTTTCAAGCTCCAGCAGAACTGTTGGAACTTAGAGCAATGTTCATATTCTCGAACACTGCTGCACTGTAGTATGCTACCTAAATCGAGGTGGTCAATTTTGCACCACTTTGATGAGGAGCGATGAGAAACTGTTCCAAACATACAAGCGCAAGAGGCGATAGGTACGCATAATGTTGCCACCTGTCCTCGCAACGATGCATTGAATATGCCACCTGTTACGAGAGCAAGGAACAAAAAGAAAAGGCTACGCTTGGTGGCGTACGCACGTCAGGCTGTATGATCGGTAGATAAGGTAACAGTTTTACTGTTACCTTATCCTTACTGTTTTACTGTTTTACAGTTTTACTGTTTTACTGTTATCTTATCAAGAGTCCTCTGTGGTATTTTTGAATAGGTCGCCCTGGCTGGCAGTAGTGCGCCTACTGTCTCCTGTACGCTTGCGCGTCCAAGATATCCGACAGCTAGACCACGTCTAAAAATGAAAATAAAAAAAAATAAGAAGACGTGCAGCTATGCCGCTGCCCTCCAGTGATGGCCGGAGAAGCAGTCAGGCGAACCGAACGGCTTCGTGAGAGCAGGCGCAACGGCTGGCGCAGTGTCTCGGCACGATGGCCTTCGCTCGGCAACTCCAGATTGGACGGACCAAGGCAGGAGATTCCGGAAGGCAGCGCAACGCCTGCTGAGATGGACGGTAAACCGGCCGTTCGACGTGTGCCGAATACCGCAGCACCCTTTTCTCACAAGGCGCGCACAGCGGCAGGCAGGGAAGAAATGAAAGACATAAAATAAGAAGCGTGGTGCAAGCTGCTGCAACTAGAAAGCAGATGAGCACCCACCATAGCGCTGGGGAAAAAAGGGCGGCCGTGAAATGACTGCACGAGGAAAACGACAAGAAACAAACAGAAAATGAAGCGACGCGCAACAAAAAGATCCACGCTCCGCCGGAGTTCGGAACACGCCGCGTGTTGAGGTCAGAAAAAGGGTGAAGGGGTGGAGAAAAGATCTTTGGGGAGAAAAAGAAAAAATAAAGCACATGATGTATAAATAAGACGCCACAATCCGCCCTGCTTTCTGCTTCTTCCAGCACAGTGCGGTGAACTCATTCGAAAACCTAAACGTGGAAATAAAAATCAAAGAAATGGAACACAAAACTTAGATGCAGCGTCACGTAGGGAGGTTCAGGGGAAGCCTCGTCGATCCCGATAGGGAAGAGCACAGACGCACTCCCAGAGAACGCCAGGGGGGAGGGGGGCGATAGAGGAGAGAGGCACACGGTAGAAAACAAAACAATGAGCGGAAATGCGGGCGGGGGGCGAAGATAACAAAATTGGCGACCGTGCCTTGAATCATGGCGGCTGCTTTTCTCCGCTTCTTTCCCACTGGTTTGAGCGCGGGATACGCACGAGCGTTTTCTCGCCCCGGTAAAGACAAAAGAGAACACCTTAGCTGCTTCTTTCTTTGTGTTCCTATGTTTGTTTATTTTGAAACATAAAGAAGCAGCTAAGATGTTTGTTTTGAAGACGAAGACGAAGTGAATGTCCTCGGGTGCTGTTCTGAGGCGCTCTGACAAAGCCTCACTGTGGTCCTCCCCTCCGAGACTCTTTGCATGTGATTTCTGCTACCCTGGGAAAGACTGGTGTTGCCGTCCACTGCGTCGTTACCGAATATACCTCGGGTGTTAGCCGTAGCCCGTAGCACATATCTGTATGAACGGAAAGTCATAGAGGACATTGTGAGTGATATACTTCGCCGAGACATTATTCATTCGTCAGCCAGTCCCTGGTCGTCCCCGTTTGTTGTGATGACGAAGAAGGATGGGTCAGTGCGGTTTTGTGTTTATTACCCTGCCTTCAACAAAATCTCTCGTAAAGACGGTAACCCTGTAACCCATGTTGAAGACTCGCTCTGCTCTCTCCAGGGAGCTGAATACATCTCCAGCCTAGATGTCTTTGTTTCGGTTATGAGGAGATTCCCATGGATAAAAAAGAGTAGGAACAAACCGCGTTAGCTACTCCCAACGGGCTTTGCAAACTTAATGTTATGCCGTTTGGATTCCGCAATACTCCTGCTACTTCTGACCCCCCCGACACCACCGACCCGAGACGCCGCCCACCTGCGAGGACACCGGCCCCACTGCCCACGCCGTTCGGCACGTCAAAGGGCCTCGGCCGTCGGCTCTTGGTGACCTGTGGCCCAGAAGCTTCGGGGACCAGGACTCATTCGCCCATGTCTTTTATCGTGGCGGCCAGCACTTCATCACCTTGCCATCACGAATCATAACCTTACCTGGGATACTTTCAAGACAACGTTTGCAGAAGATTTTGGCCGTCCCGAAGTACGGATACTTCGCGCTGAGCAATGTTTTCGTGTTCGGGTTCAGCGTGCGGGTGAAAGCTTCACCGCCTATATCGAAGATGTGCTCGATCTCGGCAAACGTGTCGACCTGTCGATGCCGGAGGCCGACAAGATTAAGCATGTTATGAAGGGGATTGACGACGACGCTTTTCACATACTTGTGGCGAAAAGTCCAACAAACTTGACCTCCGTGTACAACCTCTGCCAAGGCTATGACGAGTTGCCCAAGCAGCGCCTTGGCGCTCGTCGCTCACCCGCGCCTGGCGAGTCAATACAATAGCATTCACCTAGTGATCTGGGCGTCCGCTTCGGCTGCGGGAGGTGGTTGGTTCGAAACCCACCGCCGGACAGCCACCGGTAGAAATGGGTAGAAGCCACCCCTCGTCCCGGCGCCCTGCTTCCTCAGGGTTGTGCGCTTGGAGGAGGCTTCGCAAACCCCGCTGCGCCCTTTCGGGGGCAAACCCAGTTTCGAACACTCAGCCTGCAAAGGTGGTTCATGTTTCACTGCACTGTGAAGAGTTCCACTCAAGCTCGTACGCTCTAACCAGCGTGTCTCAACAGACGTACAGGTTCAAACCTATGACTGCGGTCTTGGTCAAGTTGGCTTTTCCAGTTGTCCGACTTTGCGAGAGACTTTACGACTTTGCGGTAGTTCTCGCAATAACCACCGGATTTCACCGTAACTAAATTCCGTGATTGGTCGAGGGGGTTGTGAGGTCATCAGCACCACCAAAATTTAAAACTGAAATCTAGAACACTTGAATACTTTTCTTTGAATTATGAGATTACCCTACCCACTTATTCATCTTAATCCATCCACTAATTCTCAATAATAATTCTGAACGCACCCAATAAATATTATTGATTACCATCAGTCCACGTTCTAATCCCTACTAATATGCCTTAATCTACCCACTAACCCACAGCAATTAATTTTATGGCGTGGGTCCAATAATCGACGTGCTGGTGTCTTTTGTTTAACTGTGATGGGCTGCTGTTGCCGAACGACTTAATGCAAGAATGTCTTGAACTTTAAAAACTTGACTTTTATCTGGAGTTTTCACAATCTGTTCAAATGGCTGGATCAACCATCCCTTTACATTCCATCAGCCTGACTGGTCTGACGGCGTATATCATGGCACCTAAGTTCCTGTGTATAAAGTAAACTATATACGTGTTCACGTTTTCATCGTGGTAGAAGCGCCAGACCGAAGCGCTGCTCAAAAGATTCTGCTCTACTGACTACGGATTACCACTGCTCTGACTGTGTTGGCGCCTGCAAAAGGCCACGTGCACAGCGCAAAATTCAAGGAAACCCCCAAAACTGAATCCATATCTTTCTAGGGCTATCTTTCTTCTATCAACAGTCGTTATCTCCACCATCACCTGTATTGAATTCACTGCAGGAAAATGGCCTTGGTTGTTGTTAAACGAGATACATCAAGCCCACAATACTCAAGTAGAGAGAAAGTCTAAACATGCACAAACATTCTAGATGAACCATTAGTTCATGGTTCTGAGCCAAACAAGGCCTATAGATCTAGTACTCGTATACGGTCGAGCAGCAGGATCAGATTTAAATTTGAAGACAAATGATACGTGATTCACTGCAAAACGACAATAGAGAAAACAAATTTTGAATATTTATCGACACAGGCGGATGCCTTCCGGGCGCTGCAGGCAGAAAGTGAGAACCACGAAAGTAAAATCGAAATTTCCAAATCATGCGATATCTAGAAGTTTTTAAATCATTCGCCTTAAATTGTGGTGTACCAGTCAGTCGCGCAGGAGCAGTCAGCAAAAAGCAGCAGATGGCGTCGAACGCCACACATATGATATTGATATCGCTGAGGATAGATTGCTGCTACACGCCAGACTGCAATGGCCTGCTCAAGGAACTGGGTTTGCTTCTTTTCCTTTCTTACGCGTTCAAGAAGGCTGGATTTCATATTTAACCAGATTTTCATTCATTTAAACTTCCTGCCTATGCTGCGATTTATGTGTTTTATTTTCAGCGCTATTCAAACTCAAGCCCCTTGTCATACTCTGCCCTTAGTTTTCCAGTGCCCCGCAAATTGTTTGTTCCTAATGGCCTTCTCAAGTTCTTGGTTTACGCTCGCCTTGCATCGTGACTAATGAACCTTGTCGTGTCGAGATTATGCTCTTTCTCTCTCGACTCCACGACGCCCTCCTAATGACCTTAAAGGAACCATTAATGCAACGCAGCCGCACGTTCTGTTGGGCCGCTTTTTTTTTTGCTCCTCTAGCTGGCTCTCCTCTTCCGACATGAGTGAAGCGAAGTCCTTCCACGGTGAAGCATCTCTTTCGAAGAGGCAACAAGCAGGGGCGTCCAACTTTCGTACGCGAACTCACTGCGCACTGTTCTGCGCCATGTTATAAACGGTGAATAAAATGTCCCGAGTAACTAACAAGGACGAAATGCGACGTAACTAGGTTCTGCTTAAGCATCCGAAAGAGCTTTTTCTAAAACATTTTTGCTGTTTTGGAAGTTTCTTTGGCTGAAGAATACACTACAGTCGTGAAATCACTATGTTCCGATGCCGGAAGTATCAATAAACATGCACGTCTACAAGCAAGCGCACACAAATGTGTCCAGACTTCTGGGCTTTTTCGTGAATGAAGTGGTCCAGACAGCTATGTACTGTTAGAATCGCTACTGTAAACACTACAGAAAATTTGGATGCTGAGTACAGTAAGAATCGTGAAGTAGTGGAGCTTATTATGAGCTGCTTGTTCAAATGCAGTAATTTGGATCGGCCGAGTATACAGTGCCGACCCCCGTTCATTGTGCTCGCAGCCCTTGACAGCTCTCTGAGAACAATAAAATTGCACTTCGTAAACATAGGAATAAATGTTTGCTTCATGTTTGCTTGGGCATATTCACTCATTGTGCGCATTCATTGTCTTAAAGCGCACAAAACATGATTTGTCGACGAAAGTATCGAATAACCTGACGCAACACTAGTATACGGGCCGCTTTAGTCACTTGAAAGCAAATGCTGTCATTATTGATGAGAACAGGTGGAGATAAAAGTGAATGGCAGCATTTTATTCCTGGGCTCGAATTTCAAAAAATTAAAGGCCGCGGAAAAAGTAGTACTGGATAATTCATAAATTTTTGATTGTTCGCTTGAACTGTGCCCAACAAAAACTATAACAACATGTCAACAGATACTAAAAACAGCTTTATGTGCCGCGGTAACTGCAAGTAGTGTTTGTTACCATTAAAATTGAATGACTGAAATACTTGCTCCACTGATCAGGCACTCAAATTTATTTTTCCCATGCTTTCCCATATTTTGAAACGTAAATGTTACTCCTGTGACTTCAGTGAAATTATTATGCGTCGTGTACCTACCAAATTTTAAACTTCCTGTATTGATATGAATACTTAGCAGCGCTCTAATTTTTCTAAGGCAGCTAGGCATCTCACGGCAGTGCCCGTGTACACATTCGTAATGCTTCGCGTGTCGCACAAGGTTTTAATGCCAGGATGACACGTGCAAGTCTATTCCAGTTTGATCTATTTTAGATATGTTTTAATCCTATATGATCAGTAGTATCATGAAATAAAAAATTTTATGCTCATAAAATTAATTAATTGGCTGAAGGAAGTGGGGTCACAACACCGTATAATTCCCCTTGGCAGTAGGGAAGTGAAGTCACCAAACCAGACCGGAATTGAGAATTGCGCGTTTCGATGTATCTTCATTACATCCGTGTCGCCGGCTCAAGACACCTCCGGGGATACACCTAACCACCAGCTAGATGGCTCCAAGATATGTCTTGTTGTGTGCAGACAAGCGCTAAGAAGTCTGCGAACACAACCTTCAAAGAACGACACAAATCTCGACGAAAAGACATCAACATTTTCTAATGCTATTGCATTACCAAGACATAATGTAATAAGGCATGCATGTGAATTTAATTGGAATCAGTTTTTGTTTCATTTGTTTCCCAGCGGCCCCGATGATTTATCTTGGGCTACAGCATAGTGTCGCGGCATAGTTATTGAGCACCATATAAATGTGCGAACCAGAGAACTTGGTTGCCTGCTGAAGAATGAAGAACGTGGCTTCTCTTTATATCAACTCTGGCTGCGAGACGTTTATTTTTGTGTTTTTTTTCAGTGACTGTAGAACGTACGACGTACACTGTAGTAAGATTACTGCACAGCACTACTTCGGCTTTTTCCGCAAAAGCTCCCAGATTGTAGGAAGTTCCAGAAAACAGCGCACGAGAGCAGAGAAGCTGAAAACTTATCGTCCATATCTTGTGGACTATCAGCAACAAAAGAGTATCCATATGATTACACGCACTGGACTAATAATGAAAAAGAGGGGCTGTTACCAAAAGTTAATTCCTGCTCACGTTTTCAGGTGTGCCGATGATCGGGTAAAGCGGACAAGCGCAACCCAAATGACAGAACATGTAATAAAAGAGTTTTTATCAACACTTTCCTGGGGTTCGTTGTGGGTTTGCCTGACAGCATTATTGTCCCATTAATTACCAAGATTAGGACTATTATAAGGTGAGCCGGTCAGTGTGTGCTGCTTTCTTGGCGCCGTACAGCAGCCCAATGGCAACATGATCGCTCAAGTAAAGTCTGTTTGCTTCTAATCAACATGAAAGTCTTGCACTTAGTTCTCTCAACGATCCAACACCCGAAATTCCTTCACTTTTCGCAGGAATTGAAACAGCTCATTACCAACGTAACAACAGGGGACACAATAAAACGAGATACAAGTGGTGCATTCACACACGCAAACAAGCATAAATCAGCACAAATCTAAACAGGAAACTCCTCGACAGCCATTCAAATGAAATATGCTCTATAGGGCTGTTTACCAAAGAAGGAAAGGGCGGCTTTTCACAAAAGGGCCATTTCACCGAAGGCCCTCAAAGGCTTTCGAGGAAGGTATACAACTGAACGAATAGAGCTTAAAGAAAAAAAAAGAAGTCCATTGGGCTGTCAGACTGATAAAGTTTTCTTCATAATCCTCTGTGAAGGAAATCTTGGTTTTCTCGAAAATAGCTTCTCTGCTTCGTTGTATAAAGAGATACAGCGAAGCACTGTATAATACTTTAGAGCAGCGGAGAGTGATAAGGACGCGATCCGCTCGAGGCGAGACACCCACCAGCGTATGTGGACGCTTGACAGTAATCATTTATTCAGAGATGCGCCGCACGCGGCCGAAACAGTGTTGCATAAAGGCTTTGTGAAACGAAGCTCAGCGCGGAGGCGGTCGCGAGAGGGTTGGTCAGGGCATCCGAGCAAAGTGCTGCAGGCTGGCAGGCGAAGCCCAGATAACGTCCAGTCGGCAGATTGCCCTTGGGCCGACGTCGGGCCAGCGGCCATTAGGCCGTCGGACACGACAAGCGGCTCGGCTCGGTTTATCTCGGCTTCAAATCCGCCCTTCACTCCCCGCCCCACATTTCTCCCAACCGCGCGAGCTACGTGCGGCGTGCCGTGCAGAGAGCGGGCTCCCTGAGAAGGACTGCGCCTGGGCGTAATTACAGTCCGCACCGTCAGACGGAGCCACGGCAGCTTCTTAAGCTGCTATAAGGTCTGTGTGTGGGTGCGTGTGTGTGTGGACGCCCTTCTAGCGGAGTGATAACCGAGCGGGAGCATTCGCCGTCTCATATTCTACGGATTCAAAAGAAGCTAAGGGGCTGCGGCGAGTTACGTAAACTGGAGTGACCGGCGGGAGGTGAAAGTGACTCGAGAAACGTGACCGGGAAGGATTTCATTAAGAAGTACGTGGGTGGTGCTCAATTATCTGCGACGAACGCAGCACAAACTGGTATTTAGATTCTGTGGTCACATGTAGGGACGCAAGAAAGAAATATGTGTCGGTGTAAAAATCAAGGAAAAGGAAAACGATCACCTGGAGTGGAAGGTACATGGAAGGCACAACATCTTTTATGGCACTTAGCTGTTCGTATTTAGCTGCAGCATACCGGTTTTCTAGGAACAAGCTCAAAGACTATCCGATCTTTATTTTCTGCACTCGAACGCACGAGCCACGGAGCATCTTTTCTTGGTCCACACGTGACAAACATTTTAATATATCCTTTGTATTTGAGATTTTTACACTAATTATAATGTGAAAATATTTGTTCGTTAAATATTAATAGTCTTAGATTCACCATACACATTGCCGCCGCTAAACAGAGTGGTACAGGCGAACTTCGACTTTTGTTTTCACCTTGGGCTACCCGCCGCTGCTGCTGTTTTCTTGTTTTTGGCGCTTGGCCTGTGCCCATAACATCAGGATTGGAGCAAACCATACGGCCTGCACCCTTCGGTTTTTTGCCGGTGGGGCTAACATTGACGGGACGAAAAATGTAGATTGACTGTCTATTTGAACCTGCCGCGGTGGTTCGTAGTTGGGGCGCTCAGCTTCTGATAAGGAGCACCCGGGTTCGAACCCGGCCCCGGCGGTCGAATTTCGATGCAGGCGAAACGCAAAGGCGCTCGTGTGCTGCGCGATGTCAGTGCACGTTAAACATTCCCAGGTGGTCGAAATTATTCCGGAGCCCTCCACTACGGCACGTCTTTCTTCCTGTCTTCTCTCAGTCTCTCCTTTATCCCTTTTTTACGGCGCGGTTCAAGTGTCCGCCGAGATATGAGACAGATAATGTGGCATTTCATTTCCCCCAAAACTAATTTTTAATTTTCAATTCTATCTAGTGGAATTTGTCATGTACTGAGTCAGCTATTCAGGTTTGCTAACAAGAAGACTCAGAGGAAATATATATTGAAGATATGCACTTGCAGATATTGCCTGAATAAAAGGAATAAACAAAAATCGTTTGCAACGTGAAGTTAACTTGATGCATTATAGAGAGCGAGGGTACATTAGTGCGTGCAGGAATATGCTTGCTGAACTTGCCAACCTTCTTTCTTTTCGGAAGACATAATGCACGTATAATTAAATACACTCGAGCTGAAAGCTCCCGTAATTCTCAGGAACAAAAAGAAATTACTCGCAGGATTCATAGAGAGAGGGCGGATCCGAAAAACACTTGTTGAGGATATGGAACTGAATTATTGAGAGAAATGTTGGCCTTTATCATCGTCCAATTTAATAGAGCCACGGTGTAACATTTCAGATGCTAGAGCATGGCGGAAATTGAAGGCGGAAACTTGACCGCCTTGATGACCGTTACAAAAGAGGATGCAGAGACGTGATATCTTTTCTTTTAGCTTTTTTTCCCGAATCTTGAAGAAGAATGCTAAACAAACACCATGACCACATAGTAGCAGCAGCAGAGAGAGCACCCATGTATTTCTGATTAGTAATGAAGCGTATGGACCTTCTTTCACAAAGCACTCTCGCTGACTTCGCTATGCGATGTTAAGGTGGAGAAAAAATCAGTGAATTCTGGAACGCAGAAAAGAATAAAAAATAAACAACCGCCTGCGAAGGTTGCTGAAAAAAACGTGGCATCAGATTCCGCAGTCTCAAAGGTCAGGGGTGCAATAGGGAAGAAAATATTCAATAAGCAATCGGCCAGAACTTCAGAACGGTACATTTTAAGGTTTAGTGACCCAGAGGATGGAACCGAAGTTTGATCCGTTATTTAATCTCAACAACCCCAGGTAGAAATTCGAGGAAACTATAGTAAAACTACAGCGGTTTTCAGTAAAATTGGGCAAAAAACAGAAACACTCCATTTTATTTGGTTGCTTGAAATGCGTCGTCTATAACTATTTTTCTCGCCAGGAAAGGCCTGGGATGATACTCCGACCTCTCCTTGTGGTGTGGCTCTGATTGCTCAATCAGGACAGGATTAATTTTTATTGATTGGTAAAACAATGGCTTCAATTAGAGCGGTAGTGATTGAGTTGGATGTTCTCGTTGTTCTAGACTTTTGCGCATGTCTTTGTGTCTATGGAGAGTGTCTTAAAAGCAGATATAATCGCTTCGAACGCCCAACGTGATGAAGGAAGGTTAAAATCAGAGTTGCAAAAACGCCGCTGAAGAGCACCTATAAACGGACTCAATAGATGAATTCTTCCTGTTACCAATACAGGCGGCTTGAAAAAAAAAAGTGGTTCTTTGGAATTCTCGAATACAGCGGAGGTGTCTTTCCTCAGCTCCAGATTTAGAAAGGTAAAAGGAAGAACAATGAGCTTGAGGCGGTTTCATCAAACGGCTATAGTATTTCGTTTTGAGAAAGCTATATTAACTTATTTCAATAAATTTTGTACATCTTTAGTTTACAACAATAACAATGAAGAAAACAGCTGTTCTAATAGGCGCCGGCTTTCAATACGCTTCTCATGCACAAAGCGGTTTTTTTTTAACATTTTCAGATTTTTATTTTAAAAACACTGCGAGACCCGTAGATCGGTGTGGTCTGTGCAGTTGTATTGTACAGCAAGAGGGACGTTATGTATATGGTACGAGCTGAATATTTGGACGAATATTAAATTATTTTCGAAAAATTAGGGGAGATGATTGCGCTGCGAAAATGAAGGCCATCAACACTGAAGGTGAGCCCAGTTTTAGTAATTTTTATTCAGGATTTTAGTTAGAAATATCGACCCTCAGAAATACCTTTTTTTAGCTCGCTGTGTTGTCTTATCACGCATTACACAGTTACAAAATGGCGCTCGCTTGGATTTTCAGTGCAGATGTATATACTTGCCTTCTGCGTTTGAAGTTGTAGAAAAATAAAACGTGATTTCGAAAACGATATTACGCGCAGCAACGTCATTTTGTAAATGTGCGTAGGGAAAGCCATGTCTGGGAGCTTACAGAAAGCGTATTTAAGTTGATTAGTCAATTGTAGTTAATTAACAGCACTTTTATTCAGACACTAAAAGGCACAAAATCCGCCTTGCCGCACAATCCATCTGCACAGACCATATCGACGTATCTGTTAGAGTTCTTTAAGTAGAATCTGTCAAAAATAGATAGTCTTCGCCACTTCGCACATGCAGCGATTGAGAAGCACGTTCGTTATTTCTATCTTTCCGTTTACTTCGGTCTACTCTCCCTCTTCTCAGTGCAAGTGGCAGTGAAAGTGGCCCAGTTGGTTCCCCAGTAATGTGCGCTTTGCTCTTTTAGTGCGCTAGCGCTTATTATAGTGGGCATTCACCGCAATTAGCCGCTGCATGTTTGTTTGTTTGTCTGTGTGTGTGTTTGTAGGAAGTTGGTTCTGTGTCAGGCTGCTCACCGTGTCAGACGGCAGCTTAATTAATCGCGAGAGGCTGCTCCGGAGGAGTAGCGTGGCTCTGAAACCAGACTAAGCAACCAAGTCCCATCGCATCGCTTAACCGCTGCACCACTGCGCCAGGAGTGGTA